>JAZGTJ010001789.1:0-35349 GCA_036877575.1 Botia almorhae
ATGTAGCTCAACAGGAAGAACATGGTGCTAGCAACACCAGAGCCAAGGGTTTGATTCCCATGGTAAAATGCTTACCTCAACTGCACTGTAAAATGACTTAGTAAAAGTGTCTTTCAAATGTTTTGTTATAGTTTAAAAACTTTAACAAAAGCACTACAGTTCATGTAGCTCAACAGGAAGAACATGGTGCTAGCAACACCAGAGCCAAGGGTTTGATTCCCATGGTAAAATGCTTACCTCAACTGCACTGTAAAATGACTTAATAAAAGTGTCTTTCAAATGTTTTGTTATAAGTTAAAAACTTTTCAGTATTTCCACTCTATTGCCACTCTAAAATACACTATTTAGATGAATTAACATACGTTTTGTTCCCATTTAACGCCACATGGTCATTTACTGATCCGAGCCTAAGTCTTGTTCCGGGTTTTTTAATGAGTGATAATAAACATTACCTTTACAATGGCTTAAACCTTGGCTTAAACTCACCATTGACACAGACTGAATGGGAACAATGTAGCTGGATGCATTGAGCATGAATCACCAGTATCTCTTGGATATGTATGGAAAGTGTGTTTGGCCCACAGCATCAGCAGCCATTAGAATGCACTTCATGTACGTTTCTGTTCTCTGTATCAATCCTTTGACATTCAGCAGATTGAAGCAGATGCGAAAGGGGAGAATATCTTTCCTATGGGCTTAAGCATATGCCACGCAGCCCACAGCTCTTTATGAATAAAAATGTATAGGAATATGTTTGGCGCAACTGAAAAAGAATGTATTAGTCTGGTCAATTCCTAACTCTGTTTTGAAAGAAGCACACGCGATTTGATATTGTATGTAACATTCCAAAGGGCATAGCTGCTTGATTCATTTCGAATTTGCTATTACAGAAAGACAAATTTCACAATTTCAAAATGGCTTGTTTCTGCTATATAAACTGCAGGTTATGAATGCATAGTATTTTGTTTTAGGCATTTAAATTCAAAGCATTTATTCAAAAGTAAATGATAAACAAATCTTTGAAACACATTTATTGGCTGTGTCGTAATCCACTCCTATGACGTAAACTCCTACGAGTTTCCTATGAAGTAAATGAGAATATTGTAGAGAGCCACAAAGATTTAAAGAGTGTATTGAGACACACCCAATATGAATGTATCCACAGTTTAAATTGATAGGTCATAACAAAATCTTCCGATAGGCTTAGTGGTTGCTTAAGTTTTGACATATGTCTTTGAAACAGGAATTTAGAATGAGAAATATCAATGTGCTACGTAACAGCCTTTCTTTTAAAAGATAGCTATGAACTGTGATTGGGTCCTATGATTTGTAGTTAACTGATTCCAAAATAACTATTTAGCCATTGTTTATGCAAACTTACATTCAGGTCTAGCTCCATTCTTGTATCTAATGTACCGTACAATTTTAATATCTAATCAATTCCCAAAGGAAACCATCAAGTCCTGCCCCAAAGTTGTTCTCAAATCGTGTTTTAATTAACACATTACATTAGAAAAACATAACATTATAAAATCAAATTGTGTTATGACTGAGAATTTCTGTTGTTTTTAACACAACATGCACACATATCCCAAACTAAATTCACAGCATTCATGAAGCAACATTTACCCGCAATGACTCAGAAATGCTTAAATATATTAAAAAGGTCTGTTGGGTGATTCTGGTGAATGTTAAATGTTTATATGCTCCATATATTTCATATATATTTCCTAGAGGTCAGAATCTAGTAATAGTCAATGTGACAGTGCACGAGCCATAGGAAATGCTGATAAATGAGCTGACAAATGCTGTTTCTGTAAGATCTTGACAGCAATGCAAGTGGCATGTAATTCTTCGTGGTGAGAGAGGGAGAAAAGGGTAGCGGACACCTACGGCGCTGAGCCTGACTCTACAGAGACAACCAACAGCCTCTGGGAGAACAAATTATTTTAGTTGTATGCATAACACTGCTGGAAGAGTCCAGGTATCTGTGAGCACCACGTCAATACATTGACTATATGTTTTATTCAGTTCAATTCATTTAGTTGACAAGTCTGCAGTTGTTTCAATGTATTATAGAAGCAACAGATGGTTTACTATTCACTCATTTGTTTATCTATTTATGTATTGTTTATTCAGTCATATTTTATTACTGCAAGTGTGACTGAAATGACCCCCAGAACCGCAGTATATGAAAATGGATAAATAAAGCATGGATTATCATAAGTAAAACCCTTATTTACAGTAAACACAGGCTTATAATGATGTGATGCTGAATGCTGAATGTGGCAGAAGCATCAAAAGAAGTTCGGGCACTTTCACATGAAGATTTTGCAATATGTTTAAGATATTTTCAATTTCCTAATCTGAACTATTAAGGAAAGTATCAGCCATTTGACTCTTAAAATACTTTGATGGACAATGCACAACTGAGGTGATAAACTAGATAGATGAGAAACACCTGTTATGAATATATTCTAATATTAAATGCAACCCCATGAAATCACTACTGTACTTTGAATTGTTCCAGCAATATTACACATTCACTTATAATGTCACTTATGTTATTTAGCCTTATGTTATTATGCATTATACAGTTTGGTTTCAAAGGCTGAGACCAACACTGAAGCCCACAAAATGTGGAATATTTTTACATTGTGGGATAACATGAATCATTTTTACTCAAATCATAGGTTTTGGAGGCAGTTTTCTCTTAATTCTTGTTAAAGCAAAATGTGGCCATAACAGATAAAATAATTTTGATTTTTTTATGCTTTCATTAAAATTATGCTGCTTATATATCAGCAATGAAAAACTTGTGGAACATCATGCTTCTCTGGCAACACCAACATATATTTTTAACTGAGGGTTAGTCAAAATTATTTTGTGGCAATCAATTTGTACTAAACCAAGAACATACCAGGTGGGTGTTTATCAGCCCAGTGGGATCATTTGACTCTCCCAGGGCTTTAATTATTTACAGAGAGCTGTTGGATTTTGACGCACACCAAAAAATGTGGTCTGATTATAAGTGATGAGAACTCTTGTTGCAGCATTACCATTTGCTGTAGTGGGTGTCAGTCTCAGTTGTAGATGTAGATTAGTGATGGAGGCCATTTTACAGTATGGGAAAGACTTAAAAAAGTACATTTATACATTCAGTTTTCTGTTAGCCACCTAAAATGTTATTTTCCTTGTTTTTTGGCTCATTTCCAGAATACAGTAGCGTTTTTGGGCTTTCTAGTGCATAATTGGCCCCACAGCACAACAATGTCTGACCAACCACTAATCGCAGCTGTCAAATCTCCCCACCTGCTGTTTCAGTCACACTCTACATAATGTCATTATTAATCTACATAGTTTTCTTCACCTTACTCTACTCCACAGTCCCTCTCCCACCCAGAAGACACACGTTTGTCTCAGGTGTGTGTTTGTGCATTTAATTGGATGGTTACTTGTATATGTGAAGTATAATAATTGCTTTTGAAAAAGATTTAAGATTTTTTATTCATAAATTAAATGAATGAAATTAAGCAATTCTTCTTTATCCATAATCCATAGACACCCCTCTTTCAAGAAGCATGTGGCTTATTTTGTTCTTGTTTGGGTTACTTGTTTTTCTTGTGGGATTTGGCAACACTGCACAGCCTGTCATTTGAGAGCTGAGCCTGGCCATGATGTACCTAAAACTTTCTGCTTGACTTAATCACAGTCAATACCAGCTAAAGGCTAAAGATCAATCATGGGACCACAAGAAAACAAAGTTAACAACACAGTAAGCCCTTATTGACATACTGAATACACTAAATCCACAGGTCAGACTACAGGTTTCAATTTAATATCCTGAACCGACTTAATGCACTAATTCAAATGAAATATTTTTTCATGAATCAAGTCACATGATCAGATATCGATTGTCAGACCACCTTAATCAAACTGATTCATTTGTGAAGCGAGGTGGGGTGGCCTTTTTGCTGAAACAGCACTTGAGTCATGCGTCTATACCTTCAGTGTGGAGATGGAGTGCACAGGGGTGCATTGTCGGACGCAAGCAGCTTGTCGGGCTGCCTGGGGAACTGTGTGTAATTGAAATGTCAACTGTGCCCGAGTGGAGCGGAGGTTTTAGGCATGCTCGAGCACACAGGAGACAGATGAGGAACAGCCCGGCACTCACAAAGTGGCATCTTCCCATCCTAGACTTTAACTCCAAGAGAAGGACCCATACGCCCTGCTCACATTCAGGGCATGCCCACTGACAAAGATTAATGAGGTCTCATGATGGTCAAAAATATTACAATAAATGGCTGGTTAAATAAGATCTTACCGGGACAGCTTGGCTACTTTTGTGCAGTGCTTTTTAAGGCTCCAGGTAAACAATGAAAATGAAAATTTAAGAACTCAAGACAGGAGGGTATGTGCTTAAGGATAAAATAATATAAAAATATGTTTTCATGTCTATTCAGAGTTTGCTCTTTGTATTTGGGATATCTTGTTAATGTTCTGTTAAGTACATGCTTTTGTTAAATAAGAAATTTAATTAATTAAATGTTTTCATTGTATTTATCGATGACATTTCCTAAAAGGCTTCCATACTATACATATTACATATCTAAAAAGAATTAAAATATTACTATTAAAATATTATTAAGTACTTACTGCACAAATCAGTAAATTATTCGGTGGGCCCAAATGTTGACCTGTGAGTATAAATGCTTAAATAGTTTACAAATCTGTACATACAGATATAAACTGTAAGGATTTGAAAATCATGGGCACATGTCCTCAGATCTCAAAAAAATGTCCCATGTTGTCCTGAGCGGTTCCCCATAGCTTAGTGTGAGGAACCGACTGACATTCAGTGATTAAAAGATATCCTTCCCTCTCATCTTCATTTCTGTCAATGGGGATAAAAGACATAACACTTTTAGCGCATATCACCTGGAAATGTGATTTGCACCCGCAGCAACATTTAATGCGTTTTGACGGGTGCAAATCGCATTTTGCGCATGCAAATCATTTTTAAAATAGCAACAGCATTAACTGTTAGACATAACATCAGCTACATTAATTTACATTTACAGTGTAAGATTAGCCCATTTCTGGTGATTGCCATTTAAGTATCGCAAGCAAATTAAGTGGTTTCGATAATTCTTTCGTTAAGTGCGATGTGGTCATGTGTTGTGATATTGCTCACTATAACGTCAGATGAATTTGATGAAACCATTCTGCAAGAAAGGCAAACATTCACTTTGACCTTAACAGCTTCATCATGAGTCTAATTAAAGGCACAATTAAGCACATGATTGAATGATTAGAGAAAGAATGAGAAAGCGAGAGAGTGAGTGAAGTGAGAGAGAAGTAAAAGGGCTTCTCGGATCGTTGGGGCCTGAAAGCGCAGCAGTAACATCAGAGTGGCTTCCTGTCAGGCATGGCCCGATCATGTTAGCTGAGCCATTTATCTCGATGATGTTGAATGATCTAGCATTGCTTTAAGGGTGCAGACAGTGTTGTAAAAGTCTACTGCTATGATAAATATTAGGTTCAACGTGCCATGACAATCGTAAGATCATTTTAAATCACTGAAGACAAGCTTGAGTGGGACATTTGATTACTGATGTGTGAGACAGTCGATATAAATGTATTTTACAAAGGTCTGATCGGCTAGTATTAGCATTTCAAATTCAAAATATTTCTTATTCTTTCTAATATTTCCTTTAAACAATTCTTTTAACATTTAACATTCTTTTAATTGAATTTAACATTATAAACAGCATATATGAATGGCTACATAATTCATACATATGTATATACGACTATATGCATATATTACCGGTACACATTGTGTGATGTTGACTAATGCGGGACATGTTTACTTGTGGTTTATTACTTACTAGACAAAGATTTGATCACAAATTTAATAGCACTGGCCATACAGTTATAATCTTGTAAGCTGGTTGTTCTGGATAGGGTTTTGATTAAGTTGTCCAATGAAACATAATGAAATCACGTCAATGATGTCATTAAACATTTGGATTGAAGTTTATTATGTTGTCGGCACAATAAATGCACTTCAATGTCGATGTCGCCTCTATTCCACCATTACAGAAACTGAACGATGCAAATAGCCACAAAATAGGAGCAAATGCAGCAGCAAGCCATTCACGTCCCCATTAGAAGAAACAATTAGGGAGGGAGTTTACTTTTATAGATGCCATAAATTAACACAAAGAGGAGAGAGATGAGGAGCAGGTGGGCCAGAAGTGTCTGGGACCTTGAAATGTTGCTTGCAGTGTCACAGTGGCCTGTGTAAACACAATGCAAATGTAGCAAACGGGTTGCACTCGAAAAAGACTGTTTGACTACACATCTGATTTATACTTATTAGTATTTGCATGCAAAGCTCGGATTCAACATATGTGGATATTAGATAATGTCCAAAAATATCCAGTATTGACAGCATCAAAAACGGTTCACAAAAAAGAGGTTCACTTAGAATTTGAAATTATAGGGCTGATTTCATTATATTTATAATAAATTATATAAATTAAATATAATATTTATATACATATTAAATATGCTGTTTTTGTTTCATAGCTGTATGCTATTCATTTGTATGATTTTAAAAATAAATGTCTCTATTAACTTTTTAATTGTTACATTTGTTAGAATTAAACAGAGATAATTCTCTGTCTAAATATTTTTCTACGTATTTATTCATAATTTTCACAATATCAACATTGTTTATAAAATAATTTCTCTGATTATGTGCGCACACGAACAGTTACTTTCTGCAGCATATCACTTCTCAAGGTGCAATCAGGGTCGAAACACAGCATCTAATCAGACAAGACTGTAATCAAGGCAACAGATATCTGTGGCATCACCTTCTTGCAAAACATGACGTCTCTGACAGAATTTGGGATTTTTTTTTTGTTTTTCAGCCTTCAAAGAAGTTAAAAGATTGCACAAGCTTAATGTTTCCTTGTATCTTTGGAGTGTGTGTTGGAGACTAATGGAATCCCTCACTAACTAAACATAGCAACACGCTTTCCAGCTAACCTCTCCTTTTTCTCTCTCTGAGGTCACATTGAAAAAACCTGATTCCTTTCAGCGAATTAGATAATTCAGATAGTTTGCTACAACTGGATCAATACATTCATTTCAGGCAATTAATTCATCAGTTCAGTCATTATCTATATTAGTTTGTCCAACTAATGAAAAACAGAAGTAGTATTTGGTCATTATTTCCACAATTACACTTTTTTCCAGAAATTGCTTAACTTTTTTAAAAGATATTGTAGCTTTAAATAGCTTCAATGTACTTAGCTAATTAGCTAACTAGCTTCTAACTAACTGTAGCTTCACTGTGAAATACTTCAAATACCAAAAGTTAGGAACCTACACATAAAGCTACGGTTGCACAGCAGCTTCCCCAAAGCAGTTATGCTAACTACACATTATTCACTGACATGCAATCATCATACGTGCTTACACACTTCTGTTTGTTTCCCTACACTGAAAAGTGTCATTCAGAATTGCACAAGAGATTCAGTTTCAAAGTGTGCATGCGTGAAGAGCCGTCGAGCCAGAACGAACCGGAGCAGTGTTATCGATTCGCTTCCCTCGTTGCAGGGCATCTCTATGACTCATTAATCTCTGCTTTTGTCTATGTTTATAAATACAGCTACTAACCTTATGTTAATCTGGGATCTGCTTAGAGACAGAGATAATTGCTTCTCGATTTCATTTTTTTTTGCCCATAACGAGGCGAAGGGGAAGCAGCTGACTTTCCGCTGAGAATGATGTCAGGTGGGCGGACTGCTTGGATGGGGAGGGTTCTGTTGTCAGGATGAAAATGTCAAAGCCAATCCTATGGAATGATTCAGAGATCCTGTGTGGCCTACAACCAGACTAGGATCCGTGGCCCAATGACCTAGTTCAGTTATGTAACGTGCAAGGTTGACCTGTCAGTGTTGATTTTGCTTGATTCTGTTGACGGCAGTCCACCGCTGCTCCTGTTTTTAGATGGATGGCACACCTTGGGAAGGTAAAGCCCTCTTGATGGGATTAATCTTTAAACAAGGTCAAAGATCACAGATGAATAATAGCTGAAGCACACTGATATATTCTAAGGATGTGCAAGACGTGCCAAGGTTAAAACTTGAGTGTAAATTGGACAGGAAGTCAAGGAACTGAATCAAGGCAGCAGTCGTAGTGGTAAAACATGGTGAAACAGTGTCCTCAGATGGCCTTTACTCAGAATTCATTTCCTGACCTTTATCTATATCTCTATCCTGTCACTTTCTCTTCCACATGCCCTGCCTTACTCGCATCCCTATCTCTTTCCCTTTTAGGTTTGGGAAACAGAATTAAGGAATTGGCTCTCTTTCACGAGTATAAATTGAATTGGCAACACACCACAGGATGATTAAATTTGAATGACAGGAAGTAGTTTAGTCTATTTTTACTTAGGATAGGGATACTAGTACCATTTACAGAATTCTGTGCAGTATACACTGTGTACTTTTATAACAATTGTACGTTTATAACAATAAGCAAAACTTCTGTTATCTAAACTGATCAGAATTTTATTCATTTTAATTGTACTTCCTTTCACATTTACATTACAATTGTGCATCCTCTTTTGCTAATTCAGATTTGAAATACATCCTAATTCAGTCCAAATTCTTACTTTCTCTGACTCCTATTGGTAAATCAGTGACATCTGACCCGGCTGATTTATGAAAGAAGCCGAAACAACTATGGCTCTCCTGATATATGTTTGATTTCGCTCAGTGGCAGTGAACAATGACACACGCGGCCCCAGGCTCATGGTCGGAATGGTATATTTATCACCGGGGATCCTTCCTTTCAATCACATCAGATGAGAATGTGAAGTAATAACATACAGGAGATAAAAAGCCCCTCGCAATGTGATTGCAGCCATGTTGTGCGCTGCTGATATTACTGCCTTAAATACACAGAAAAGTCCAGAACTTTTAATGTGAAGTGGACCATAGCTGCTTTTAGGGAACTAAAAGATGGAGTTTTTTAGTTATTGTAAGGGCTCCAGAGAGAAATAAATAAATCATAGAATTTTGAATTTGCAATACGGTAGTCTGCCGTATTGTTTATTAATGTCCAACATTCTAAACCCTTGCCAGAGGGGAATATATACATTTAAAGATCAGACCTTAATCAGATCTTTAAAATCAGTCATACAACAGAGGAGGTGAACAGCCAACTAAGTATCAAGATAGGAGGCCATTGCTCCAATGTTTATACCACATAAGTAAACATTTAATAAACTGTGCATGTGTTCATGTTGTGCATATATTTAAAAAAAACATGAGGTTTTCAATTATGTATTGTAAGTCAATACAGTCAATTTCATGTTCTTAAACTGTCATTTGCTGACCAGATGAATCTTATAATTGTTCTTAAGACCACTTAATTATACGCACCACATTGTAGCTGCCATTTTGAAAATATACTGTTTTAAAATAAGCAAGCTTTGCAGTTCATGTAAAAGCATGGTGTTAACAACGCCAAGGTCATGGGTTCGATCCCAGGGATTGCACATACTCAATGTATAGTGGTCAATGTGTAGTATAATGCAATGTAAGTCGCTTTGGATAAAAGCGTCTGCCAAATGCCTAAATGTAAATGTAAATGTAAAAGACCAAAAAACATTTCAATAATCAAAAGTTTAATACTAGCATAATAAACCTTTTCAGATTTAATTGACCCTCTGCAGGCTAAGCAATTTATAAACAGTAGGCAATCAATCATGACAAATTAATTTATAAACAATGGGAGCCCAATCAGGACTAATCAATGTACATGCAACTGGTGACCATTCAGGACTAATCCATTTACAAGCAACAGGACCAGTCAGAGTCTCAGTACTTTGGCAGAAGATCTGCCATTATATAGGAAAGGTAGTTGCTAGTTGGCTAGCAAAGGTTGCACAAACAATGTAAAAAGAAACGTTTTTTGTGTGTTTGTGAATCACAGTAGATGTTCTCTACAGAGAAGAGTTTCATGAAACAAAAACTTGAAACCACAGACAAACACTAAAACCAGTACTGACATTTATGGAAACCAGAATCCACAAATACATGCCTGGAGTAGCATCTTTAACCTAAAAAGCTCACATAGACTCTCTTTTTGTTCTACAAATACAACTATAGCTCATATATAACAATGAAAAAAGTACTGACATAAATCAAATCCGCATGGGGTATCATTTTCAATTTGAACTCACCAACATTGATTAGTTGCAGTTTTAAGGTTATTGTTTGAAGTGTTTTCTGTTTTTCTGCTTTGTTGAAGTGTCATGTTTTGTCAGGCACAGGGTTTCCATTTATTTTTTTTCTGTTTGGCCAACTAAAACATAACCCAGTGTGATGCTTTGAGCATAGAGTTGAACATTGACTTTTAATGACAGCTGATGTTGATGAGGTTTATGTTTCAGTCAGCCAACCACAAATAAAAGCTTCCCAGAACACAACATTTCAGCAAAGCAGCAATACTGCTGCAGACCACAACAGATTAAGACATCAACCAGTATAAATTAAAGTTGCTGACTTTAAATTGAAAATTGTACACCATCATATTTATCACACCTTTTTAATTACAGCTGATAAATCTGTAGAGTTAAATGCATCATCAATACATCACTCATCTTTCTACAGAAGTAAACAGATAAAAATATACATGGAGACTCTTCGGGCAGCAAAAATATCAGGATATTGTAAGAGGTTGATTTGATAAATTCTACTTGTATCGGTGCATAGATGTCAAAGGTTTTACTTTGTAAACAACGGGAATTTGGCTATATTAATATACAACATACATAGTGCATTTATTTATTTTGATAGAGTGTGTCTTGTGAAACAGAATATGTCTGATATGATCATTATAAAATATGCTGTTGATTCCTTCTGTAGTTTAAAGAGATACTATTTTTAATAATTAATAGTGAAACTATATTTGAAGGGTCAGACTGAATAATCTGCCTTCGTGTCAAGAATCTGAGGAGTCACAAGGCAAAAATCTAAATAAAAATATGATTATCCAATCCAGATATGATATAATGGAGAAATACAATACCATACAAGACATATCAAGACTTTTTAGCTCATGATAACAGAAGAATCAAAAGGAATAAAAATAATGTTACAATAAATATATAATGCTGGAGTGGTTGGAGTTATTTCTGCATCTGAGCTCATTTCACATGCCTGTGACTAACAAATTCAGACAACGCATTTCCTACCCGGCGTTCCGCATCAATCTTCCCAATCCGTTTGGCATAATTTAGTTGCTTTGTTCTTTTGGGAATCACAGTACTATTAAGAGATGTAGAGTAAACCTCTTGGGTGTGTCTGCCAAGTCTCAAAACTTCTTTACTGCTTACTGTTTTCTGACAAAAATAAGACACAGATTTAATCACTGACTTCTTTGAAGGCAGTTCTGAAGATTTGAACATTATTAGCCAGAGACGTGGCCCATGTATGGGGTACATTTTAGGACATCCTCAGGCCTCAGTCATACAATGAAAAGGCATCATGCCTCAGACTAAAAAACTTCAGTTAATGCACAGGTTATGAAAGGCTTCAGGAAAAACGATGTCAGGTATCTCGTACAATTAGGCATCGGGCAAAACGATCTCAGGTTAAAAGGCATCAGACAAAAAGACAGAGCGAAACAAACTTAGATTAAAGGGCATCAGACAAAAAGACATTAAGCGAAACAAACTTAGATTTAAAGGCATCAGACTAAAGACATGGAGCGAAACGGACTCTGTGGAGTGTGATGTGTCGTGGAACGGTTGAGGATGGCAGAAGCAGGTAAGCCGCTTATGATGTGTTTTATCTTAACAGTTTTAATTAAATACTAGACAAATTAAATTGTATAAAGAGGAGAGCATGCATTTCATGAGTAGTGTGCACACATCCTCACATGTTCCACGCCACTTTGCTTGTTCTGAACCGTGTGAGTGTGAAGTTACATGGGGCAGCACGACACATCACACTGCACCTGTTCGCTCCATGTCTTTTGTCTGATGCCTTTTAATCTGAGTCCGTTTTGCCTGATGCCTAATTGTACGAGACCTGACACCTGCTGTTGTGTTTCCTGAGACCTGAAGTCTTTCAGTCTGAGGCACAATGCTGTTTTGTGCAGTGACTCAAGCCTTTTAGTCTGAGGCATGACGCCTTTTCATTGTATGACTGAGGTCTGAGGATGTCCTAAAATGTACACCGTACCCATGGTACATGTTTTTAACTACAATTGGGACAGAATTCAAGCTTGCAATTAGTGTAGAGAGTAAAATCAGTTTAAAAAGAGCACTTTAGAGAACTTTATAACGAGCTAAGAATACATGCTCGTTTGAGGACTTGTTCATTCTGAGGTTCTGAAGTTCGGAACATTTTTTAAAATTTACAGTCCCAAAGCCTAGTTATCTTTAATAATGAATCTTATCCCCTAAAATTTTGTTTATTTGAAATATTTCTATATGAGCACTACATAATACAGTGATGGCGTGTTTTGTGTGTGTCGGGAAAACAAATCCTGGTTACCGTAGATACTCATTTATTCATATAAGCAATTAAATTGTGACTTTTAAAAATAATAATGATAAAATCAGACAGACACCATGAAGATGATGACTCATACCAAGTTTCCAAGTTACACAATTGTGTTCACAAGGCAAAATTCAAACTGGTTGATACCCCAAATGACTGATCAATGGTACCATTTCACTTGGTATGTCTCAAGGAATCTAAAGAGAACACCTATATGATTTTTACAAAAGTCTTTAAAAATGTTAGAAAACACCACAGTTTTTCTTTTGAGTTTTTTTGGAAAAGTAGGAGGCACTATGATGAAAGTGTGCATGAACATGATGACATACCTGTGACATGCCTGTGATGACATACCACGTTTTGTGTCAATTTACAAATGTTTGCGAAGATACAGCCTCATACCATAACATTTTGACATGCTGGCTGCAAAAAAAGCTTTTAATAACTTTGTCAAAGTTATCAGTGTCTCAAAATTGACCAAAATGTGTACATATTGGTCAAACGCCAAGGGGGAGTTCAGAAAATTCGGTTTTTCAGAAAAGAGACTCTTAATTTGCTATGGTAACATTTTAGACTTTCTTCCAAATGTCTTAAGTAACATTCTATGCACTGCCATAGACTCCATGATGGAAGACATCATGGTGGAAGCAGAATAAGAAAACTAACAAATACAATAGCGGTCTTCACCCCTTTAGGGTTTGACCACTAATAATAAAGCAAAAAAATGCAAAGAAAATAAATAATCTAGGATGGAATTTTTAATCACTTGCCAGAAAAAAATAAGACAAACAAATTCTATGTCTGTAGGCAAAGGAATTTAGTTTAAAAGAGATGTTTGTGTACATTATCTATCATGGCAGCAGTGGTTGCAGACTGTAGAGAAGCGCATTGTATACGGGCATATATCCAGACGCTCTGTGTTGTTGAGTGAACTTTCAGCATTTTAAATGACGCTATCAGCGAGACCATTCATTGTTATTAAATTTCCCCTGAGACAGATTTAAAAGCAATTTTGCCATCACCCAAACTTTGAACAATACTGTATAGCAGCATACACAATTTACTTCTATCTAAAACTGGCAGTTTTCCAGTAAAGAAAGTCATTCCAAAACCTATTTGCCAAAAGTGTGTCAAAATTTCATTCCTTATCACAAATTCACAGGGGAAAGCCATTTCGGTCTCATGTGTCTATGTATCCCCAAGTCCTGTTTTGATCTACAACTTTGCAGCTTTGTAGTGACCCACTAAAACAGACAGATTCATACACAGCAGCAGGTCAGTATACATGTTAAAACTACACTTCCAACGGGAAGTCTGAAAACCCTGCTTATTATTCATCTCCAAGTTCCTGTTGTAAGACTCCAGTCATCTGGAATATGAAGAATCAATAACCGCGGTTCTGTCTGTGGGCTTGATGACTACAGAAAATGTTCTGAATATTTCAGAGCTTCAAGTGTGCTCACCTCTCAAACTGACACGCTTTTGCCCTTTGAAGATCAACAAACACCTTTGGCTCTGAATTGAGGGTAGGAGTGGCAACTGCACAGTTACAATGTCAAATGTCCGATAAGTGGTTTCCTAGAAGATGCAAAGACAAAGCAGTTGTTGATTAGCATTGGTGACACCCTTCCAAGAGTTCCCGCCAGGTAGTAAAGATTTTCCATAAAACACCTATTTTTATACACCAGGCCTGTGCGGTCAAAACGAGTTTGATAAATGATAAATTGATCACATAATAAATGATTTTCTTCACAATACATCTTCAGCTTGCTGTTGTGTTTGCCTTTCTGCTCTCTTTGTAAATGATGTTACTTTCCTCTGTGTTTAAACCAGGTAACAACAGGACTGCTGTGTTTTGAAGGTTTTTTATAACCACCTTTCTCCTTACGCTCCTGAGATGATGGATGGGATTCCACAGCAATGAATTTTACAGACTGCTGGAATCCATCACTTCAGTTTCAGTTTTGTATAGCACTTGGCCTCTGTCTGTAAAGCAACGAGCTCAGGAAACAATGGTGTATTTCTTTTATAAGGGGTTTGAAAAAGCTCAGTATTTAGTCAGACAGCAGAAGGTGTACTGACGACAACTGCGGTGGCAAAGTGTATAATTGTGCCTCTGTGATTTCCACTCGCTAAGAAACTCGTTAAGAGCTATAGATGCCCAGCTGTTTCACTGAATTCCGAGGACGCGCTTTCAGGTTGAGTTGAAAGGGTAAATTCTATTCTGAAGAGAGCAGAGCACTTTAACTGAGTAGTCTGAAGGGCGTGGGGCATGGCATACATTGAATGTTGGTTTATTTTACATCTGCAAATGAGCAAATAAGACCTCAAATGCTTCCTCTGCATCTGTAGTTAAAATTCGCTTAGCGTAAAGGTAACAGAAGGCTCTGCTATATTGTGACTGTATTCACAATATCATATATCATCTTAAGGGCCTTACAAGTGGTTTTATTAAACAGTTACCACATCAAAATGCAAAGTAAAAATCATTAAACATCATCTTACCATTCAAAGATATAGTCCCTGACATTTAGCAGAATGTTGTTTTGTTACATAAATACTTATTGGCTATTATGGACACATTTTTGGGTTGAATTTTGATAGGCCTTAGTACAATAGCATTTCTCATCGGCTCACGGACTGGTTGCTGTTTTACCACACTGCAGATGACGAATCAGAATTACAAACAACGAGGCTTATGCTGCACCATCAAATGTGAATGGAGAATTTGATTGGTTTGAATTACTTGGGTACCGTTTCACCCAAACCATATTTAAAACTGTACCTCTTGCAAATACATCCCAAACAGTTAGTTTACTGTGTTTCTTTTATATTTTGTATTCATAAACTGTTATGCAATTTTTAATTATTTTGTCATAGGTGCATTTTAGCGCTATAAGTTAAACAATGCATTATTGCATTAACTTAATACTCACATAGCAAGACCACATCGTTTCTAATGAATATTTAATGAAAAGAGAACACACACAGGATGTATATTTGTAGCTGTGAGGGTTTTTAACAGTATTAAGACTCTTAGTGCCTCAAGCAACAGAATTGTTATCAAACTAAACCCACATGATAGCAGTAAGCTGGGAGAACAACTAAAATCAGCAGCTGTAAAACAAATAAAAAATGTTTAGAATGTTTTTGGCCCATGTTTAATATTTATCATCAATAAGGAATCCTAAAATCTATAGAAATATAGTGTGATTTGTGAAATGCTTTGGTATGTTTTCATAAACAGACTTACACTTAAGTTGATAACATTCTGAATTGAAAAATGGATGCCATAATGCATGTTATTAGTTATCACTCTGGCAGCAATTGGATATAGTAATGCAAAACATCCCTCATATATTATTGAAAGGTATCATTTTTATTCAAACGGTATTCATACTGAATATTCAGATTCAACCAGAGGCAAACATCTCACAAATCAAATTTTGTTGTGGTGGGTTTTCATAGCAATGAATCAATAAATCTTTGAGAATTTTCAGTGACACAATATTGCAACAATAAAATATACTGATTCATATTCACCAAACTACAAAGACTGAGCCAAACCTGGAAAAACACACAGAGTACAGGCGATGTGTTCATTGGAATAATGAAAACACTGACTGTTCTCTGACGGTCTTGATTACGGAGTACAACAATTCTTATGCAAATAGCATGCATAAGCCAATTAGACATCTGATTCTTTTATTGACATCCTTAACTGTATTGTCATACAGCACACAGGAAATGCCTGTAGTCAAAAAATTGACTCACCAACCATCAATAAGATAGTATTATAAGTAAACCCTTTTCTCTGTTCTGTTCTAGAAGAAAAATTTTATTTTTTATAACAAAAAGACTTCAGTTTTGTTTAATCACTACTGATACTCTACAAGATACTTACTTTCTAATAAGAAAACACATGAGAGAACATCTTGATTGTTTCTCATAGCCAGCAATGACATTAAATTTTGATTGTTTATTGATACTTGATGTTTTCTGCTAAAAATACCCTACAATATTAATATTCAAAAGAGATCCAAAACGTGCTTAGGTTTTACGAGCTACCCAAGCTTACATTCAAAAGTGGTGATCTGGTGTGAAGTTTAAATAGTGATTCACTTGATGTGATTCAACAGTGAACACAAAACAAGACCCTAAGCTAAATTTAAACAGCTTGATTGTCATCAACAAATGTGTTGAACTGATCACATGATCACCACCTGAATGATCACAACTATGGGCCTGAGTCCCAGAGTTAAATCCCCACTGTAAATATCTACATACTTCTATCCATACCACCACATTTCTTTCCATTTATCATCCTTCCCTCTGGTGACCTAAGCTTTCCTCATCTTTCCTGTTTAATGTCTATCTTATCCCATGATGCTGGTCAGGCTCTGGGTCATCTTGGCACTGTGGATGTTCCATCTTTAATCTGATTGTAGTGCTTACTTCATTTTTTGGAAAAGGTGGAATCATCAATTGCTCCCATTTAGTGCCCTGCCACCATCGTTGGGTTTAGGCAGTGAGGGGAACGCGCACTTACACACACAAGCAAAATATACATAGACTACTCCATTGCTATTCCCTAAATGAGATTACAAAAACCTGAAATTAAACATTAAAAAAATTAAAAAGACTTCAGTTTTTCTATTGGTTGACCATGAAAGTGATGATTTCATGATATTTGGCCAGAGTTATATGTACGGCATCACTTGGCGCTGTGATTGGCATAAGGAATTCAATGTGAGTAAGCCAAATTTTATTCAAGCGCTTCTTAGATGGAGAGCACAGCTTATGAATTGTATCAGTTCTGCACATTTTGCTGTTGGCTGTTGTACTCCAAACATAGTCAGTTTAGCAGCCAAGCTGACTGACTTCTTTGGTTTTAAAGAGCCTTTTCACTGCCTTTATAAAAAAAGCCCTTTTCTTCGATGCCAACAGTACCTACCTACACGCTCCCTTACTGTGACCTATGATGAAACATATACAGAGAGCTCTGCATTTATTGGCTGATGCCACTGATATCAGTGTTGCATCATCACAAGCTACCTGCAGCCCTTATTCCTTCAACTATTTTCTGTCAGTTCTCTATACTATCGTAACTCATTTAAGGTAAAAAAAACATAAAATAATTAATAAAAAAAGACATACATTACATTCTTTTTTATAGGCATTTGAAATTCATGACACCGACATTAGCAAACATTAGCCACCTTGAAGAGACCTCAAAGCTATGTGCAGATTAAACCACAAGAGTGACATTTCACCCTTGCGGATATACCAAAAGCAGGCGTTCGAAATCGCAGCACGGTACAGTCATGACCCGTCTTGATTACTGCATTAATGCCCCTGTCCAGTGGTCACCTTTACATTTATAAGGGATCACAAATTAATCTCCATCTTAATTAGATGACCTTGGAACAGGTGCTGATCGCAGATGCAATCCAGATCTTGCATCCTGTTTTATCACACACAAATCTGAAAAACAAGTAGCTGCAAGTGGATTGGTTCTCGTTGTTGTTGCCACAGCTACCAGCTTCACTTCTGTCAATGTCAGATTCAGAACAGGAGGAAGAGCACAGACTTCTCTAACTTCTCTTCAATCTAAACCCACTGCATGTGAGGTCTTGTCTGCATCGTGAGCTTCAACACATCTCGTGTCCAGATGTCAGTTTCCCAACAAGATCACATTTAACAGCCAGGTGTTGCCTCAGATATGGTTGTGATTGGATTGGGCTGGTCCTCTTCAAAAGTGAATGTCTTTTGGTACAGTGTGGAAATGCTCTGGCCTTTTGCCACTGTTGAAAGATCAACATGAAAGATCTGACCAACTGGAATATTCAACAAGAAACAAACCTCAGAATATGTCAGGAAATATTATGACTAAATGTGAACAGCCAGGTGTGGGCATGCTGTGCCCTGATTAGATGCTTTGCCAGTCACAGTGATTAGCTCATACACAGAACAAACCAATGTGATGGTGCTATTGTTGCTGTTGTTTCATGCGACCTAATACGCAAGCTGCATTTGCAATCGAGATGCAATTCTCTGGATACGACTAATAGCATGTCTGCAACACGCCAGTTGTTTGGTCTCTCCGTTGACAGTTGGCGTCTTTCAGTTGCAGAACGTTTGCCTTTTAAATCACAGCGTTTCTAGCAGCTTGTTGCCCACAGGCCGCTATGTTAATGATACCTTCACGTCGCCACCAGGCAACAGCATGCTAATTTGCGGGCCACACACCGAACATCTTTGGTGCATGTTGCGCGGGCTAATTTGTTTGAGCGCTATACTTAGTAAGTCAAACAGCAATTTAACGACGCAAGCAAGTTGCGGAAGCACGTCAGCATGTGAAGGAGGCTGTCAAAATAACAACCCACACCTGTTTTGAGAGTTTAACCATGTGACTCTTTTTTTGCTTTAACAGTAAGTTCCGCCATGACAAACCAACGGCAGGTACACTGTGTGCACACCTCATAGTGGATATGTGCTGCATATTTGAGCGTGTGTGCATGTGCATGTTTTGTGTATCATCATGATTCTCTCAGCAAAGATAATCCCCCCCACCATGCAGTGGCATACTTCATGCTCTTGACATGCTGTAAGCGATTAGCCACTCGCAACTCACCAAGCCGAAGCCACTGAATGACAGGGGAGTTCTCAGTGTTGCTGCATAAGGGCTACAGCTACTCACAAAGCTTTTTAACGCATAGTTCACAAGTAAAAGCCAGCGTCAATTAATCAGTTCATTTGCACTCAGCTGTAGAACTTGTTCCTGTAGCTTTTGTAGCTGGTTAGAGCATGTAAATGTAAATCAATGTAAATTTGACTATTTTTGGAAATTTATTTTTGTTTCCATAAACACACACTTAGTGACTTTAATGACTTATAAAGGTAATTTCTGTTAAGTGGTGCTTTTCCACAAGGTCTGTATAAATAAGTGTATACTCTTAAAAAATTCAACTAATTAATTAACTTGGTGAGGAAATTAACAGGAGAGAACAGAGCTATAGTTAGATGTTGCTCAGTGAGAGATTGACAGTTTGCTTCAAAGAGGGTGCCAACTTCATTTTGATATTTTTAACCATCTTTTAAAATGTGGATTTCATCACACTGTTTTCTGTCATTTTTAACATCAAAAAGAAAGGAGTGAGAGAAACCAACTAATACCCTAAAACATAATGTCATTCATAGTCAACTGCAAATACTTTAATGATGTTTGTATTGATGTTTTCCCACCAGGAATGATGTCACTTTTTGGAGGATGATGTCATTAAGTAATGTTCCACTTACTAACAGGATGGATATTAAGAACAAAGACAAAACTAATTATTTAAACACTATTAGTAGGAAGTTTAAAAAGTTATTTTATGTAGCAATGCCAGTACTGTTTATCTACATTCTATATAGTCATTTAAGCTCAACATCCAAACAGTGACTAAACTGACTTACCGAAACAAAAGCCAACAGGTATTAAAACGGATTTGGTTTAAGATACAGGGAGGCCGTGATTAAACCCTGACAACAAAAACATCATTTATTAATGATGATACATAATGAGAATGTTTATTTATACATGTGCTGTTGATGGATAGATGTTGTGTTACCTGTTTGGCTAGTGGTGCTGTAGTTTGTCAACATTGTAAATGCACTGATGCATGCACGATCCGTCACCCATGATGAACTGCAGGAGACATTTGTAATAAATTCCGCACTTTTACAGAGGGAGGACTGCATGAATTTTGATTATGTAGCTGTAATGTGGGACACTGGGAAAAATCACATAGATAACAGAAATACATCACCACAATACTAGTTTTGGCATGACTTCTATAGCTTATATAGCCCATTTTTTTCTCAAGGTATTTTAAATGTTAATTCATAATCTGTCAGGATATTTGTAGAATAAAACACAATATAGTTTTCATCCAAAATGGATATTCATACACAGCAATAGCATCGCTGGCTGTGGTCCATGCTGCAGAGCAAACATTGGGGCTAAATTTGCAAGTGTCAATAGCATTCCGTTTTGAGCCAGGGTTATGAATACAATTTTCATGTGTTAATGTCAGAATCTCTGTGTTTGACTGACTTATCCGAGTAAACTCTTTGTGTTGGAGAATTCAAGAGCAACAGTGCAAAAAAGTGACATGGATACTTTCAAGTCATACGCATTTATTGAGAACGCTAACATTTTGCGCAAGTCACTTCAAACATCTCATAAGCTTCACCGTCAAAAACTCTCATGTCTCGTTGCTTTTTATTTGAAAGCAATTTACATGTCTGCACTAAAATGTTTAATGTTCTTGTGTCATCCTAGCAAGAAATAACAGTATTATGTTGTGCATACTGTAACTGTAATCATTTCATTTGCATAATTGATCTGGCACATATAAATAGATGTCTAGTCTCATAAGGAATTTCACAGAATACCAATGTACATTTTGCACACTAGAATTACAGACCTTTGCATTGTTGCATCAGTGCAACTAATGCACACAGAGTTGCATTAGTTGCCACTGTTGAAATTGAAAATCAGTAAGTTAGAGAAATCACTCTGAAGGGGTTTGTTTTGTCATTAAATTGATTGAAGTTGAACTTGTTATGCGAAAAGAAAGAGGAATACATACAAGGGGTGGACAATGAAACTGAAATGCCTGGTTTTAGACCACAATAATTTATTAGTAACAATCCAGGTCACTACGTGATGCTGGTGGAGGAAAACGTTTCCTGACTCGCTCCTCCAAAACACCCCAAAGTGGCTCAATAATATTTAGATCTGGTGACTGTGCAGGCCATAGGAGATGTTTAACTTGCACTTGCACAGAACAATAGTGTTTCCATCAGTCAGTAAGTTTATGTCTGCCAAAAGGTATGTCTTAAACATACGTGTGCCATCTGGCAGGTGCCTTGACTTCATATATAAACATATAGAACAGTATAGCTCTACAGATATACAGTCTATATACAGAGACTATAGAGCTACATGTTTAATGTCGTAGCTCAGCGCATGGCATAACAGTCAGATAATTTAATCTATGAAGAATTAGATGAGACATGTTCATAGGAAAATCACTGACCTTTGCTTAAAGTTTTTAGAATCTTGGCAGAACATATTTTTGCTTTCTTTAGACAGGAAAGTTTTGAGTGAAAGTGATAGAGAGAGATAGGAGGGTGGAATCAGTAAATTGACTCAAGCCAGACTCAAACTGCGGTCGCCCACATACAAGTGCCACCACCAACATAACACAACCCACTGGGTTCCATCTTTGACATTGAGAGCTGAGACACATGTAAGATTACCTGGTGTTTTTTCTGGAGTTTTATGTTTGCTATTCTTTTAATTTAATTTCTTGTCTACCAGCTATTGAAATATTAAAGAGATGCCATTTTTGATTATTGAGTTCATTCCTATTTTATGAATATTAAATTCAAAACCACGACCTCACAGGATGGGAGCAGATTCATTTATATAATTAACATAACTGTAATGTGCATATAATTTAAGTTTTAAGTAAACAATACTAACAACACAGTTGTCAAAGCTGGCAATATAGCCTAACAGAAAAGATCACATGAGATTTACATAATAATAAATATTTTTCACCTTTGCCACCTTTTGTCACAATGGACTTTGCCACAAAGTTTTGAATTTAACTCTTTAACTTTGAATAGAAAACATCTGCCAAACACATAAATGTACATTTGTCAGACTATCAAGATGAAACTTCTCATCTGACTAGCCAACCAAATGGGACAGCACAATTTCACCATTCACCTTGGGCTCAGCTACAATGCAATCTAGAGGATAATGGACTTCAGGATAATGTTTGATGACCAGTTGAGCTTCACAGACCACATTGTAAAGACATGCAGAACTGTATTGCACAACATCATGAAGATCAGATCCTTTCTATCTGAGCATCCAACAGTATTTCTCTCCAGGCATTTCTCTTGCCAGACTTCAAGATCAGACAATTAAACCTCTGTACATGATCCAGAACAGAGCAGCATGAATGGTCTTTGGTGTGTCCACGAGAGTGCAAGTAATATCCCTCTTTATCTCACTTTACAGGCTGTCGGTCGCTGCTGGCATCGGGTTCGAGACAAATCTACATCTCCTCCAGAAGCCTGCAGTTAATGAGTAAGAGGCACCTTGAGGTGCCATCACAAAGAGGAACAAAATTACTTCCCACAACCTTTGCTCTCACCGTTCCTCGCTGGAGGAATGGTCGTCCTAACCCTACCAACAGCTGAGTTCCTTGCATTTCGTAAGAAGCTTCTAGTCTGTACAGGCACTTGACTGAATCCTATTCATGCACCAACAGTATTTATTAAAAAATATTCTCTATATTTTCGCTGCTGTTTTAGCCTGTGTTCCTTTGAATAATCTTAGAACTTTGTATTACAGCTTTTCTTATGTTACTGCCCCTTTAAATAGCTTGTTTGTGTTTATTTGGTATTTGCTTGCAATGCATTTACATTTAGTCATTTAGCTGACGCTTTTATCCAAAGCGACTTACAAATGATATACATACATTACATTAATAAATACATACATTAATAAAAATGTATACATGAATAGATGTAAACATAAGTGAGTAGATTATGGCCAAGACCAATTCAAAGTTCAGATCTGACTGAAGTGTTTAACAGAGTAAACAAACAGATGTCAGCTTTAAAGCCAATGCTAACTAAAGAAATGCTACAGTACAACTGTGACACATTAAATTGCTACTACTTAGTTTACATTACATGCGCATCACATCATTTAGAAACATGCTCAGCCCTCCTCAGTTTTCATGCACACCTTGTTAGTGCCAAATTAATTGTAATCTGCAAGCTATAAAGGCCTTTGAGAATCAGATGTGCCCCTTGAGCCTCATTAGTGCACAATTTACTAGATCCCATTCATTCAAAGTGACTTAGTGTTCACTAATTGCAGGGGCAGTTTGGCTGAAGTATTCTGGGGTTAAGAGGCTTGTTAAAGGGCATAATAGAGACAAACTCTTCATTGTCTGTGTCACCTCTGCTTTGGATCAAATCTGCAATTTTTTTCCTTATCAGCCCAGATTCCAGTATGAATAACCATGACAAGGAACATAATGCCAATGACACTCCTTTCTGATTAAAGGGTTTGGATAGACCATCTTATTTTTGGGAAGACAAATCTGCAACACAGGGCCCTTATATATGTATATGGGGCCCCAAGTGAAATCCGTACAGCTACTACTGTATATTACTAAAATATATAAAAGTCAGTCATCAATATCAGTCATCACAATATCAGTCATCACAAGTAAGATGTGTTCCTAGATGAACATCTTTTGTTGTTTATTCCTGTCATAATCTTTAGTTAGTCTTGTAACCCTAGTCTTGCAACTGTACCTGACAGACCTGATAGAACATGCCAGATGGATAAGAATAGTCTTAGGCTGTACTGTAACCCTGACATTACACCTAAACCCAGCCCTCAATATTATGATGTAAATGTTCCAGAACAATCCAGAACATGTTCTGCTTGGTCACATTCTCCATCATTATCTGTTCAATTAAAGGACAGCTCTCCTCTTTTTTTTTGTCCTTGACTAGTCCTCTTTGTTTGCTTATGACCTGCTTCACTCTGTGTTGTTTTCATTATCACTTTACCTCAGTGTTTCCTCTCCACCTTTTAAGTTTCCTTGAGTGTGTCATTATTATTTTTTAAAGGGTCATTCTATTACTTTTAATTCAGGTTCATTATACTCTGTGGAAATCAAATAACTTTTAGGTCCTTGAGAGCAGTTCTTTCGTGGCTCATTGCCTCCAATTTTTACGGATCCGAGAGCAAGCCATTAAATTTTCTCCTCTCGAGCAAGATGCATTTTTTAGAAGAAATAAGTCTTAGGGTTCATGGGCAAATTCCACATATTAGTTTTCATGCACTGTAAATAATTGGCAATGTAATTTGGTGTGTTAATAAAATGGCAGAAAATGCTTTATTTGGGCAATATAAGTTGACGGAAAGAGGAAAGTCGTGTATGAGTAGCTGTGTATAGCATGGAACAATTTTTAAAGTTTAAAAGTTTAGAGTTTAAAGTTTGACTCTTTTTGGGTCTCGTTAGTCAAGAAGGACTTTTCTGATGGCTACACACAGGATTATACTTCCTTAACCTGGACACACGGTGCAGTGCTTACGGCTCTTAACTGACTTCTCTAATTGGATGGTTAAAGTCCTCACAACTGAGCCATATTCCAAGTTCTCATTTCAAAGCAGTGAGGTGTGTCTTTCTAGGGACCTATAGTCATATATGTCACCTAATGTCACCTTTCTTGTGACATTTCTCATGAGTGTCTCAAAATGTTCTTAGCTTTAGAGTTTTGGGGATTTGTCGACCACTAAATTAGAACTCACAAAAATTAGCGCAGGTTATCATGCATGTAAACACAATGCAGTGGGGTGTAAACATACGTGTTTGAAGAGGATACTTTTCTAGTTATTCTTATTTATTTTATTGTATTTTCTTTTATTTAACTTGTTTTACACACTACATGGACCAATGGATTGAAAAATGAGAATTCCGAATTTTTTCCAACTTTTGCCTTAACCAGTAAAAAAAAAAGTTAAATAAGTGCAATGTCTGACCAAACAATGCGTCAGATCAGCATAGTTTAGTGTAAAATAATGACATGAAAAATTTAACATGCAGGAATAAAAGTTCTCTAGCATGTCATTTACTTAAACCTATCGTCATAACAAATAAAATAGGCCTTAAACTAAAAAAGTTATGCATTTCATCATTGTATTATTATGCTCTTCCTTTCATCTGAAATTTACACATGAAATTTACAAATTTAACCCTATTTTGATTTAGCATGTTTGATGTTACTTCTGACACATTTCTATTGTTAAACAGTAGTCGGACTCCTATGCTTTGCTATGGTAAACACTTGTCAAGATTTAAAGAACTGTAATAGTATGTAGTAAATACAAGTTACTATTAAGGCAGGGTAGACAATGCATACCTTCACTCACAACGTTCATCTGTTTTGGAGGAGGCATGACTTTGGAGAGTGCTCTGAAAGGTGGTTGGGATCTTATACTATTGCTATTGCTAGCCCCTCCGAAATTGCCTACTGCACCTTTAAAGACCCATCTGCAATTTTGATTATTATACAGATTAAATTACATTTTGAATCCTAGACCTATTGAACCCCATTGTTTATTTACACACTCTTGAACTTACCTCTTGAACTTCTTGTTTTATGTTAAACAACATATTTAATTGGAGCAGTAATTTGAAGGAAGATAATATTGCCGGGAGGTAAAAGTTTTACTAAGTACTCACACAAAGCACAGTTGCATAGCATTATTAATCAAGGTTCTTTTAATGACCCTGTACAAAAAAGCACACAACCCAGAAAACACAGATAAATTCCATGGAGACCCATGCTGTTTATTTACATGCCATAAACAGAAGCCTGTGTGCTGTTTTCAAGTCATGCGCTGGTTCGATATTCACACTATTATCTAGATCCACCAGTGCGATTCACAGATCAATCAATTACAAGATAAATTGCCAGCACTGTCTTTCACTGGAACACCATTCATAGCCAAGATTAAGATAACACAACAAGCTGAAAGTGCTTTCTGAGATAACAGTAATTGCTGTTGATTACAACTAAAATCTGCAGTCACCTTTTACACACTAGAGTCATTGTGACTCATTAGTACAGTTTTCTAAAGATAACTACTACTCAACTAATGCTACTACAAACTAATTGGTTACAAAGAATATGGTTTTCTTGCAAATTTGTAATTCTGATAAATACTGAAAATGAAAATGAAAGGTTACCTGGGCAAGAGACATGAAGCCATTAAATTCATGTCTATATAATCTTTTATAAAAATGATTAGGCTTCTATATATCATGGCTGCTTGGGAATTTGCATAGATATTATTGGACATGGAGCATATACACTGTAGCGATCATGAGTTGCTCCAGGCGTGTTATGGAGATAAAAGACAGATGTGCTAGTCCCGCCTCCATGTTCACACTGTCAACTGTCATCCATATGATACAATTTTTCACAGCCCAAACAAGTAAACTGTACTGGTTCCGATATCTGAATACATTTAGATTTGATTTACAGGTGTATCCACTATACAGCAGGTTATTTTATATTCTGCAACAGTTATTGTTATTATTAGCTATATGCATATAATGTCTAATTTTTGGGAAAATTCTGTTCAGAATTACACAAATATTTACACAATTACGCAAATATTTACACAATTCAATATTGTAGAGGCAATTCTAAAACTATTTTTAATAACTATCATTTAACACAGAACCTCAAAAACCCTTTTAGCCAAGACGGTTGCTGAACCTATTAGCCAAATCATAACGCAAGACAATTCAGTCCATATTTTGGCAAAAATAATGGGAGATTAGGGTCTGAATCATGCTGTAGGTCATTATCTTTCTTGAGGTCAGAAGAATGAATGTTACCTAATGGGCCACTTAATGTAATTTGCTCCAAGAAACATTTATATACTTTATAACACATTATATTAAATATCATCTTTCCTCTGTGGAATCTCAATTAACTGCAGGTAATTCTCCAAAGAGGCTGATGAAACATTGATACAAACTCGCTAATTTAGACTTTCCAATATGTCTGTCCAAGTTTAATTTAACTGTAATTTGTATAGTGTTGATAAAAAGAATCCCACATTTCCTTTTGCCCTTTTAATAACTGAGACTATATGGAGAATTATAGGATTTTACAAACAAAATGAGAAATCTGAGACTGTGTTGGGTTATTCCTGTAAATTAAATGTTAAAAGTCAACAAATAAACAAGCGTAGTTTGACAAGTGTCAACTGTATAATACAAATTAATATTTAATCCAGAAGTTTGAACTATTAATTATTGCAGCAAGTTGTCACGTTTTAAATGTTATACATTTCTGCAAATTATTAATCGTAATACCTGTTAACCCAAACAATGGTTTGGGTTCATAGTTGCTTAAAGGTAGGTGAGGCAGTTTCAGAGAGGAGAGCAATAGCAAGCTAGCTTTGAAAGCATAATTACCTACCCTCCCTTCTGAGTACTCCCCACTCCTTCACCACAGGAACACATTTTTTTCAAACTTAAGACCTTATCTGGTGGTGGTATATGTCCATCTAAATAGCTCTTTTATATTGGGGTTTTCTGGGTTGGATGGAGGGCCTGTAATTATTGAAAATCTCATCTTTAAATTGAGTATTACTGTTATCTTGACCCCTATTATAGAATAGCATGTAAGAACAGCAAAAAAAGCTAAAGATACACATAAATAGATTTGATTGAGAAAAGATTTTTGGATCCCATTTGTGCTTGGCAATGATGTCTTAATTAGTGGATAAGTCAAATCGTGCTGCACTTGATTATATAATGCTGTTGTGTTTCTCATTTTGTTGATGTGGTTGATGAGGATTAATCAGATGTGCTTAAATCAATGAAAACACACACTGTGTCTTCACACAAACACTTCCGATGCAGATATGGATGGGTAAAGCCACTTCCAGATTAAATACAAGTTTAAAGACTAGTTTAAAGAGACAAACAGGTGGAGAAATGTTAGGCCACTGGCTGATTTTTATAAGTCACTATTATTAATTTAGTAAACATCTTCATGTTGACGGAACTGCACAGTTAAATATAACGCATAGGGAAAATCACGCAGAGTTGTCACAGTGGGGAGTTGCCATGAGGACTGCAGTACAGTATCTCAATAATTATACAGTTTTGACTCAAAAGCCCAATTTCACAAGATGGTTTTAAAGTGGTGTATTCTATATGAGGGTCAATAATATAATGACGGTTGGTAGATGGTACTTTTACTTTAAGGGACACTTTTCAGTATGGGGTAGTTCTCAGGCTTGGGCAGGTTGTCACAATTTAATCAGGTTAATCAAGTTACGTATGTTTTTGCATGTAGTAATTGTTTTAATGTGTAAATGTGCATGCCATTGAAGGCCATTAAATGAAACACTCCCATTGTGACAATATGCTTCAATACATAAGAGATACCGTTAGAGACATTATCATGAAACCTGATAAATGTTTCCTGGAGTAAAAAGTGTGACAACTAACCCCAGTATATTTATGTATGGGCAACTGGCCGTCTGATGCATATAAAAAATAATCCACCCAAAATAAAAATGTTTTCATTATTTGCTAGTTCTCATGTCATCTCAAATCTGTATGACCTGTATTCCATCTGTGAAGTACAAAAGAAGAAAGAACAGAAAGACTGTACTGGTTGCTGATTTCCATGCAATTACAATAAATAGGGCTGAGGCTTTCAAGCTCCAAAAAGGATGAAAAATTACTATGAAAGTATGATAAAGTTGAAGTCTTCTAAAGCGATATGATCTTCTTCTCATGCTAAATTATCACATGACTTCAAAAGACTTGAAATATATTGTACAAGTCATATGGACTATTGGGCATGACAGAATAGCATCGAATAAGGCGTTTACATAAAAGCTTTTAATGCACAGCAGCAAAATTATCAGTACTCAACAGGTTGCTCATTACTAAACCACCAATCAAAAAAGCAAGCAGACTTGATTTTAAAAAAACAACAACTGCAATTGCTTAGAAAAAAAACAATGTGTTATCTATCTTAGCAAGAGTTTCTTCATTAGTTATTACAGAACTTACCCTGGATCACTTCTGACATGAGATTAACGTGTCAAGATCAATATGTGACGTGCCAATAAAGCATCGGTAATTAATTTCAAGCAAGCAATTACAAATGTATATAAATTGATCCTCGGATTGAAGAGAAAAGCCTCTGTGCATTTGTTTTCCCAGTCAATAAACAAACTATCGAGCTCAACAGAGATCTAAATAAATCTAGGCACTTTACCAAAATTTCTTAATTCCCTCATCATGGGTGGCTTATTTTTGGCTCAGCGTGGGTCCAAAATACACTGTGGATGGTCCATGCTAATGAGGGGCTCTTTTCTTGAATAGCAGTAGTCCTCTTTATCGGCATTGTGAAATAGTGTAGCCAGTGGACAAATAATCAGAGAGTGTAATAAAGCAATATCATCAATATCAATACTGGTCACCAATCAAATTAAGAGGCCAGTTATGTATAAAAGCATCATTATCTTTAGATAGAAGTCTGTGTATTGTCTCCATTTTGGTAAATAAGTAAACGTTTGTTTGAAAACAGTCAGTCATTTTGTCTTCATCGAAAAACATGTGTAAACAAACATAAGGCACATTTTATAAACAACACATGTCCAGTTTCATTAATGTTCACCATGTCCTTCACCATCAAAACACAGGGCTTGTTTCCTTGATTGTAGCCTGTCTGCACTCCACTTCCCCTTCACTACAATCCTCTGCCCACCCTGGCCTTCAAGTGCTGGGACAAGAGCCTCTTGTACTTGCATGGCCAGTGGCATGGCCATTCATTTCATTCCCTTCTTATTTAACATGATGTTGCCTAGCATACCTCTTGGTTCCTGATGATAAGAGGCTACTACAGAACACTAAGAGCTATTTAAGTGTCTACTTCAGAGAAAATTGTTAACAAGGACATCTCTACGATCACATAAAACCTATTTTATATTTGCGAGTAACTGTATGATAAAACAAGATAATGATTTTAAGTATTACATCAGAAGAAAACTGTTTTTCTCAAGTTATTAATGGCTCTAAACATTCTTATTTACAAAACATAAGAATGTTTTTAGCTGGTTTTGTTTTAGTAACCAGATTTAGTCTTAATGTCATTTAAATTAGAGCTGTGTGACTTTGGGTTATTATATGTTAGCTTTAAGGTTGTGTGTATGCTAGTGTGCTAAAACCCGGAAAAGATTGGATTTCGATTTTAGAACATAAGCATTTGTCTTCTTGGAAAATAAACCAAAAATTTTGATAACACATATTGCACTGATAGGGGTATCCAGCAATTTGTGCAATAAAATGCTTTTAACAATGATACAGTCCCTCCCCCTAAAGCCAGTGACTAACAATAGCAAATAGAAAATGCAACTGTTGAGGCTGTGACACAAACTGTACAGTAAGCTACTAGCTATTTAAAATTACAGGCTTCTGCCATGTGACATAAAATTGTGTACCAAAATCCAGTAGCGTTTGATTGGACACAGCCGTTGATATCAGCAGCAATTCCTTTTTTCTATTCTAACTTTGCACAATAACATGATTAGTTGCATTTACCAGTGTTTTTACCTGCTGTCAAACCTGCACCAACTCATTAACTGTGAACCCCTGTTTTATTTTTTTATTTTTATTTCCAGCTCCCATAAGCAATAGGCACCTCAGGTTAAACCAACGCAGCACTTTAAAAGCACAATTCAGGTAGAGACACAAGAAGCTGGTGTTAGGCTGTGTTTGATTTTCTTAGATTTCCTTCAGAAATCCTCTTGTCTTTGCTACTTTAGCATTGGGAAGCCAGAGCCCTTGTTAAAGTTTAATGAACGTACGAGGCAACACGCGTATCACCTTGAGCAGTGCCACTCTTATTCAGGCGTCAAACAGAGGCTGAGCCAGAGAGGAAAGGCTTATCAAAGAGCCCTGAGATTCTCGAACCCTCAGCAGAACCATATGGAGTCTACACCAGCAGGCACAAAGAACTGCCTTCCTCAAAATTCAAATGCTATCATTTTTGAACTAGTGAAATCATGAACTCAGAACAAGTCTATAATGATGTGACTGTTGAGAGGTGTAGCAATTCAAATGTATTATACTGTTAAAAATGCTATTAAACAGCAGGGCAAAAGTAGTAAGATCATTTTCTCTGGGTGGTTCATTGGCATGCTGTTGAGTAAAAGCATTACTGCGTGGTTAGTTACTGAATATGTGACATTTAAATGCAGGTGCCTGTGTGTTAAAGGTACAGTATGTGATTTCTGAGAAACGCTGTTTATATTTTTAATCGACACCCAAACAAACACACCCTTCTCTTTATTACTCCACCCTAAAAACAACAAACATGCAACACAGGCAACGACAGCTGGCTCATACACCCCTACTGCTGATTGGCTACGAGAGTGTTACAGTGTTGTGTGGATCAGTCTAATACACTTTGGGGTGTCAAAAGACTCTGTCAGGAGGTTAAAGGAATCAAAAAGACAAAGGGACCCTAGAACTGGTCCTGTGTCTTCATAGTTTCTCACACCAATGGCTGCCCTAGCTAATTAAAATTATTAACCATATGATTGTGTGTTATGGGTTAATGTGGGACAATAAATAAGGTTTACAGGCACTCTCTCCCTTTCACTATAAGAAAAGAGGGGGACAGAGAAGTATAGCGGCATGAAGATTTGCATTAAATTCCAGCTCTTACACATCAGACACTTTCCCTTTGCCACAGTAAAAGAATGTACATTTTAAGTGAGTGGGACAGAGACATATCTTATGTACATATATATATGTACACAGTTAGAAGTTATTTAAAGGCAGGTCCTTTCCTGTTCCTAAATACTTTGCATTAGAGCCGTTCCTTAGTGATGAATTCAAGATAACAAAGCAGTCAATTATATGGAGGAAGGGCAACAATATGCATTCACTTGGCACAATTGTAAAGATACTTTTTTTATCGTGAATGCATCTTCAATTGTTATAATATCTTTAAATGGCACTCAGCTATGTTCTGCGCATGCTGCTTAGCAACCACAACCATTTCCTTCAGTTATTTTTGTAAAAATGTTTGTTCAACTGAACTGCTTTTGGCTTTCACGCTTGGTTTAAATTATGCCTTGTGATTAAGATGCTTTATGATTGCAGATGGTTTTTTTTCCCAAGGTTTTTTGAGTTTTTGTTGTTTGAGCAAACCAAAATGAAAATATTTTTGCTCAGGAGATTTAATGGAGTACTTCGCTTTATTTCTTTGAAGTATCACCATTTTGTTCAAGTATAAAACTCAAGTGTTTACTCTAAAATTGCTAGGAAGAAACAAAAGTAGACACAAATGAACATGACAGTTATGAGTAGAGAGCTATACACCTAATGTGTATATTACAGTTCAGATAAATGACTCTTGCATTAGTAATAATGTAATGTATGAGTGGAATCTTTGGAAAAAATGGAATCTATGAATTTGATTACTTGGAAATCTTGGCACAGTTTGAAACATTGTTAAAAGTTCTAGGACTCCAGGCATGCAAGACCACTAGGGTCTGTTTCTCATGGAAAAATATAAAAAGCAGGAGACTTAAGTCAAAAGTATCTCTGTTCTCTGATTATCTGCTTCTACTGTTTAGAAGAAACAACTGGGAAATATTAAAGATCACTTGGAATAATCTCAGTTGTAATCATTTGGTGTCTTTATAGGAAGTTAAATTTTTTAAGAAAGATATTGAGAAGTAAAAGTGAAAAAAAGACAAAAAAGACAAAAAATAAGGCAAAGTGAAAATAAAAATGCAACAAACAAAAAACAAACCTGCAAAATTACAACACAAAGGGTGATAATAAATGTAAATGTAAGTGAATGAGAACTCTCCTACCAGTCGAATAAGCAATTTAAAAAAAAAGCAGCAGATAACAGATATGACTATTGTGAAATAATGAAGTTGTAAATGGCTTTGTGCATCTACCAAGTAGGGAACCAAGTATAAAGATGAATGAATACTGTCTGCACAACATAGTTGATGTGACTTCCAAAGTGATTGATGGTTAATAAAGTTAGTTTAATGTTCATCTAATGTTATTAACCCAACAGTCAGGACAGACTCTACAGTGACACTCCACTTTCTCTCTGGGCTCCAACAAAATATATCCAAATCTAAAAATATGAATCTGTTTCCATTATTGTAATATTGTTATGCCATTTCCAATCAAAGAAGAGGCTTCCCATACAAAAGCATAATTTCAGGGCATGATTCAAGACCCTCGAGTCTGTAATTAAAAGATAAGCTATTTATGCAAATGTTTGTTGTTTATTCTGCCAATTGCAGCAGTTCATGCGAAGCTTACGTGTGCAATTTTTGGAAAGGTGATCTTGGGAAACTTGGGAAAGTTCTGACGAGTTCTGTTAAAGGAACAGTACACCCAGATATAAAATTCATTACAACATTTATGTAGCCAGCTGTTAACACCAGCTTTAATTCACAGACAGCTTTTACAAAGTTTGGATCACTTTTTAATAAATACTATTGTTATTTGGCCTAGTCAAACTAAAATATATAGATATAATACAGATATTGCTTTGTATTATTTAAATTGTATATAATGTATAACTTGGCTGGTAAGCTGGAAGTTATACATCACAAAGAAACACAATATCAAAGGCATGCATATAAAGAACAGTACAAAAGCTACATGTACATTTCAACATAGAATAAAATCATGTCATCTCTCATCACACATCCCAAATGGGTCAAATCAGTGAACTGGCCCCTTGCTGCTGGATACACAATAACACTGGCATTGCCAGTCTTACATGAATATTTGAGCACAACATTCTTCCTGTGTCAGGCATTGTGATAAAGTCATATTTCATTTAAAGCTTCCTGGCTTTTAATAATCCTGGCCCTACCACCCAAAAACAGCTTGAGTTTTTTTTATCATTCATACCGCATCGATAATTCATGTGATATCTGCAGTCACGCAGTTAATGGCAACCTTAGCTGCATACTTTATATGAATAGTACATTATTATACTCTCATACACTTATTGTGTAGGAAGTTGGCCAAAACAAAGCCTGAGCTGTAGGAGATCACATTAGCATGATTCGCCTAGCATGATTGATGGTGGTGTTGAGGTTTTTGGGTCTAGAATGTTCCTAATCTCCCAATTTGTATCTTTTAATACTACTTAAAATGAGTTAAATAATTGGAACATTAGGGCAGGTTATAACAAAAAATGTCTGGATTTAGTTTTAAATGTTGTTAATGCTCTGATAACACCATCTATCCTCTTTTGACACATTGACCAGATATTTTTACAATGGTTTAATTTACCAGGTGAAAATCATAAGGAACACAAGTACTAGTATGCGCAAATCAATAAGCTGCATAAGAGCTACAATTCATGCCTATAGCACAAACAGTGTGAGTGTGAATGTTTAATAGATAGATCAGTGGATTTGAAAAATTCCCTAAACAAAAGGTTTAGAAGTGTTATTAATCATAACAATGCTTTAAAAATGTTTACCTTTTTTACCTTTTTTCCATCTAAATGGGGAATCTTCAAACCTAACACAAGTAAACTACGGATTACTCAAGGATCGGTTTTAGGGCCTATACTCTTCTCTGTATACATGCTGCCCCTTGGTAATATTATAAGAAAACACGGAATCAGTTTCCACTGCTATGCAGATGATGCTCGGTTATATATTTCCTCTAGACCAGATGAAACCTTCCAATTATCTAAACTGTCAGAGTGCATCCAAGACATAAAATGGATGACAAATACTTTTTTGTACTTAAAAAACTTAAATAAAGCTGAGGTACTACTTATTGGACCAAAAACTATATTTCAGATTACAATCTGCAAATAGAAGGCTGCACTGTTACCCCTGCAAATACAGTTAAAGACCTACGCGTTATATAAGACAGTAACCTGTCTTTTGAAAATCATATTTCAAATGTTACAAAATCCACCTTCTTCCATCTCAGAAACATAGCCAAACTATAGAATATTTTGTGTATTGCTGATGCTGAAAAGCTAGTTCATGCATTCATGACCTCCAGACTGGACTACTGTAATGCATTACTCAGTGGTTGTCCTGCATCATCAC
>JAZGTJ010001789.1:35399-50081 GCA_036877575.1 Botia almorhae
TGTTGGATGAAGGACCATCACCTCCAACTCAACATTGGCAAAACAGAAATGCTTGTGGTTCCACTCAACCCATCCCTTTCTCACAACTTCTCACTTCAGATTGTCGGATCAACCATCTCTCCATCCAAGACTTTCCTGTAGATTCGCCCTCTACAATATCAGGAAGGTCAGACCCTTCCTATCGAATCATGCAGCACAACTTCTCGTTCAGGTTCTGGTCCTTTCCAGACTGAACTACTGCAATGCTCTCCTCGCAGGGCTTCCGGCTTGTTCTATTAAGCCCCTGCAGTTGATTCAGAATGCAGCAGCTAGAGTGGTCTTTAATGAGCCTGAAAGAGCACAACTCACGCCACTGTTCATCCAGTTGCACTGGCTACCAATAGCTGCTCGCATCAGATTCAAGGCTCTGATGTTTGCCTTCAAGGTGATTACTGGATCCGCACCTCCCTACCTGCTCTCACTTCTTCGCACTTATGTGCCCACCAGAAATTTGCATTCAGCTAACGGACGTCGCCTTGTGGTTACATCCCAACGACGGAAGAAATCACTTTCCCGGACTCTCTCTTTCACTCTGCCCAGTTGGTGGAATGAACTCCATATCTCCATCAGAATGGTTAAGTCATTAGCCATTTTCAAGAAACAACTAAAAACTTATCTTTTTTGTCTTCACTTCCTTAACTAATTTACTAACACACCCCTACTTCTACTTCTTAAAAAAAATATATATATCCTTCTCATACTGTGTTGAAATACCTGAGACCTGTCTATAGCACTTACTCATTGTTGCCTCTTATTGTGATTGAAGTTGCTTCCTTGTCCTTATTTGTAAGTCACTTTGGATAAAAGCGTCAGCTAAATGACTAAATGTAAATGATTATAACTGACAACTAATGAAAACCCCAATTCAGTATCTCAGAAAATTAGAATATTGTGAAAAGGTTCAGTATTGAAGACACCTGGTGCCACACTCTAATTGGCTAATTAACTCAAAACACCTGCAAAGGCCTTTAAATGGTCTCTCAGTCTAGTTCTGTAGGCTACACAATCATGGGGAAGACTGCTGATTTGACAGTTGTCCAAAAGACAACAATTGACACCTTGCACAAGGAGGGCAAGACACAAAAGGTCATTGCAAAAGAGGCTGGCTGGCTGTTCACAGAGCTCTGTGTCCAAGCACATTAACAGAGAGGCGAAGGGAAGGAAAAGATGTGGTAGAAAAAAAGTGCACAAGCAATAGGGATAACCGCACCCTGGAGAGAATTGTGAAACAAAACCCATTCAAAAATGTGGGGGAGATTCATAAAGAGTGGACTGCAGCTGGAGTCAGTGCTTCAAGAACCACTACGCACAGATGTATGCAAGACATGGGTTTCAGCTGCCGCATTCCTTGTGTCAAGCCACTCTTGAACAACAGACAGCGTCAGAAGCGTCTCGCCTGGGCTAAAGACATAAAGGACTGGAATGCTGCGGAGTGGTCCAAAGTTATGTTCTCTGATGAAAGTAAATTTTGCATTTCCTTTGGAAATCAGGGTCCCAGAGTCTGGAGGAAGAGAGAAGAGGCACAGAATCCACGTTGCTTGAGGTCCAGTGTAAAGTTTCCACAGTCAGTGATGGTTTGGGGTGCCATGTCATCTGCTGGTGTTGGTCCACTGTGTTTTCTGAGGTCCAAGGTCAACACAGCTGTATACCAGGACGATTTTAGAGCACTTCATGCTTCCTGCTGCTGACCAACTTTATGAAGATGCAGATTTCATTTTCCAACAGGACATGGCACCTGTACAGTGCCAAAGCTACCAGTACCTGGTTTAAGGACCATGGTATCCCTGTTCTTAATTGTCCAGCAAACTCACCTGACCCTAACCCCATAGAAAATCTGTGGGGTATTGTGAAGAGGAAGATGCGATATGTCAGACCCAACAATGTAGAAGAGCTGAAGGCCACTATTAGAGCAACCTGGGCTCTAATAGTGCCACAGACTGATCGATTCCATGCCACGCCGCATTGCTGCAGTAATTCAGGCAAAAAGGAGCCCCAACTAAGTATTGAGTGCTGTACATGCTCATACTTTTCATGTTCATACTTTTCAGTTGGCCAAGATTTCTAAAAATCCTTTCTTTGTATTGGTCTTAAGTAATATTCTAATTTTCTGAGATACTGAATTGGGGTTTTAATTAGTTGTCAGTTATAATCATCAACATTAAAAGAAATAAACACTTGAAATATATCAGTCTGTGTGGAATAAATGTTTACATTATACAAGATTTACTTCTTGAATGGAATTAGTGAAATAAATTAACTTTTTGAAGATATTCTAATTATATGACCAGCGCCTGTACATATTTAAAGTAATGCTCTGCTCCCATCTCGTGGCTGTAGTTGACATTTTCATTTTTAAAAGTGTTTGTTCTCCAGCAGATGACAGCAATGTTCTATTAAACCATGGCACATTCTCCATGTTATCTCCATGGAAGTTAAATTGAATGACTTTTGCATAAAATACATAACATTTTGCAAACAACTATTTGTGGTGGGGGGGTGAAATGAACAATGATAAGGAGGTGAGAAGTCTGTGAGTTCATTTCGTCTGTCAAGCAGCTCTAAAAGATAATAGTGTCATTGTTCAGCTGAAGTCAGTTCAGTGTTGATACAGTTCCATTGTAAAAACATAAATTATTAAATAATTTATTTAATACATGCAACAGCTCTACAGAGAACTGTAGCTCAGTTCAGTTCTCAACCAATAGTGTCAGCACATTCAGATCATATTGAATATTCAGTGTCCCCTAAGCGAGCTGGAATCCAAACAGAAACACACAACAGGAATCCAAACTCCATCAGGTAACAGAATGGAGAAAAAAATAAAATAGAAACAAAACCCAGATGAGGGCAAGTTCTGCTGCGGCCTACAAACAAACACAGTGTCAATGATTTAGGATGCATCACAAGTCAGAAATCACATTGTGGATTGGTAGCATTCAAAACTTTTTATCTTACTCAAAAGAGTTTAACATGAATAAAGTGATTACTATTGTATTTGTTACACAAATTACATATTACACAAAATTATCTTTTACTCTCTGGGGTCTGTGGAGACCCCAAACATTCTGATCAAACACTAACTAATAATCTAACTATAATTTTTTAGGCTCCAGCTCTTATTAAACTGTTTTAATTTTATACAGTTTTTTCTTCAGAATTGAATTTGTACATGTCTATTTCACCTTTGCATCTTAATTCAGTCCATGCAGGGTCTTAAATCAACAGATGTTTGAAGCAAAAATATAATCAAAATGACCAAAATGCCCTCAACTATAAGATACTGAAGCCAAAAGGCCCCAGTAATAAGTTCCTGAGTTTTTTATTTACAACATAAGATACAGTTAAGAATTATAACATGAACAAGAATAGTGTTAACATTAAAAATTGTAAATTTCACAGAATAATTAAATGACTTATTAGTTTAAACTTACTACTACTTACTTGCAGTTTTTTTTAAAAAAGAGTACAATTTAATTTATTTACACCTGTATTTAGCATTGATGCATGCTGGGTAACCTAGATATTCAGACCACAAATAAAGGAGTTCCTCCATATGCAAATCTGCAGGGTTGGTACTAAAGTTTTATAATTGTTTATTATTGTATAATTCCTGTGCCATGCAGACTCGCTTTGTGCGTGTTAGTAAGTGTATCCTAGACAGTATGACTGTTCCATTCAACATTTATAATCTCTGTCTAATAACTGCATAATCGTTGGTGTTAGTATTACAAAGCATTCCAGATATACAGCCTGAAATCGTACAAAAACGATTTGGTCTATCGACAGGAAATCTATAACTTTTTGCTGGCATGTTCTGAAGATAATACCATTCAATGTTGGTGCAAATCAGACAAATGAACAAAGGAGAAGTATAAACAAATAGGTTGTTATAGAACATCTATACGGCAAACAGGAAGTTTGCCCGACTATATCAAAATTGGTATCGTTTTTCTCAGCATGACCCAGGGAATCTACAGACACCACTCCCATAATTATAGACCAAAGCATTCAAAAGTTATAAGCTAAAATAGCCAATTTCTATATCTCTGGACCAGAAGGTGGTGCTGTGATGAAACGGTGCATGCACACTCAGGTCATGCCTGCAACACATACCTAGTTTTGTGTCAATACATCAAGGCACTGCCAAGGTACAACCTTATATTCATTATTGCTAGATAACCAAAACATTCATAGACACGGTATATGAGAACGGTAATAGATATCAAAAAGATTTCCATAACTTTTTGTCAGACATGTCCCTAGATGGAATGTCACAATCGTGGACAAATGATGGACAATCGTAGGTATCAAAGAAATTGGCATGAGCCAGAGAAAGAAATAAGTTGCATCACAATATATTATTGCAAACACATATAATAAGCTTTTATGTAAACTTTTATATATTTTGATATATATATTGGGCTCAGATTTTGCAGGTCACCTCAGAATGCGTTGATGATGAACCATATAAAGTTTGGTAACGATTCGCAGTTGCGTTTGTTAAACACTGCAGTTTATGACATAATTGCAAATGGGCGACGCCCAATATGACCGACCATGGAAAATCAAATATTGTTTGACTCTGAATGGCTCAAGGAATCTAACAAGACCACTCCCATAATTATAGACCAAAGCATTTAAAAGTTATAAGCAAAAATAGCCTATTTTTATATCTTTTGACCAAGTAGGTGACGAAACGGTGCATGTAACCAGTTTCGTGTCAATACACCAAAGCGTTGCCAAAATATAGCCTCATATTCATTATTGTGTGATCGCCGAACAATTCGTAGACACTGTGAATGAGAACGGTAAGAGATATCAACAAGATTTCCATAACTTTTTGTCGTGGGTGTGCCTAGATGCTGTGGATCCAATTTCATGCAAATCGGACAAACGCCCTAGGAAGATTACGAAAAAGTAGGTTATTCAAATAATTTAAATTCAAATTTGCACTTTCTGTATATATATATATATATATATATATATATTATAACAAAGATCAGGGGATTTTCAGCTGGGCTAGACAGATGTTTTACCTCTGTACTCGGAATCCATCTGGAACCTCAGTCACCTTAATCCCCCAGTCACATATTTGCAGCATGGTAATTTCTCATGAGCATACTCATAGATAATTTAATGCACAACTAATCATGGTCATAATACAAGGCCACAAGCAAAACAAAATCAAAACACCTGTAATAATGAAACTAATTACAATCAGCCAATGTTCCATTTTACTGAACAGTCTTGACAGTCCAAAGCTCCAGTCTTCCCCATTGGTCTCTCGCTTAGAAAATTCTACAACCGCTTTAGTGATATTCTGAATTCCTTGATCAATCAGATGTCCTTCTGCATCATTGTCTGGGATATACGTACAACATGTCTCACCAACAATGACACATACTCCTCCCTGAGCAGCTGTCATCTGGTCTAAAACCAATGTTTTGTAATGCCATGAGTCTTAAACCTGTGATTTCTGCCTTTATTCCTTCATACAGTTTGGTGCTAGTATTCATAAATCTGATCAGCTCATATCTCCACCTCAATCTGTAATCCTGTTACTCCTGGTATTACTGATTCCCAAACATTTTCCCCAGCTTGACCATAGTCTATGCTCTTGAGGAACAGGGTTATTTCTGAAGATAGATAACTAATTTGCCATGTCTGCCAAATCTCTTTTCTGTCTATGTATGTTATTATGTCCTTTGACTGTCCATGCCACTCTAGCCACTTTTGCTAGTGCACATCTACCTGATCATCCTTTTGAGAGGGCCATATACACTTTATGTCCACATCTATCCAGCTAATGTCCGGATACCAGTCTTTAGTGGCATCAGGGGATGTGAATAGTTGGTATGGGTACAGTAATCTCTACATCTGTACCTATGGGATTCCTTACTAATCGCCCAGAGTGGTTGCACTGGGATGCCATTAACACAATCATTTATACTTGTGTTATATTGAGGGTCTACTAGACAATTAACACAGCAATTTTGCTGGGTAAAGTTCTTCCAAAGTCATTTACATAGGGACAAATCTAATTTCCCAAATCTAACCCAGGCATATACTAGAGGAACCTTCACAAACACAGAGGTAACTATAATTGCATCACCAATAGAACTCACAGGTGACTATCCCTATCTTTAGCTGACGGGTGCCCCCACATACACTAAAAGGTTGCAGTTCTTCTGTTAGCACAGGCCCCTGTATTTATACTCTAATACACACCCTGGGCAGGCTTCTTGGGCCTTACAATGTCAATCAGTGATGAGGATGTTGATGAGTTTTTTAATCTGGATGTGTGAATCCACTGCAGCTGATGGTCAGTGAGCACTCCGGTTCGTGTCACTGCAAGCACTGTTGCCGGTCCTAGATACATCAGTTCACCCACACTCACAGACTTCAAGCACTGATTTAACACCTGCTGGCCTGGAACAAAGTTATGCGTAGGACTATCTGATGGAATAGGGAGAGAAATTGAGACATCAGCACATACAAAATTCAGTTTGTCAATTAGGGAGGTCACATAGTCATCCACAATCACCTCCATATCACCTAAGGAAGACACGCCTGCGCGGTCTTTGACCCAGGGGGTCGGGAAAGGCCTACCCATCAACACTTAAAACGGTGAGTATTTTGTTGTTGAGGATAGGGTCATTCTTTATTCTGCCAATACGGCTGGTAACAAGTCTGGCCACTTTCTGCCTGTGTCTAAGCAAGCTTTTGTGAATTTATGGTTGCCTTTTATGGTGTGGCGCTCAGTCACCCAAGACGACTGTGGGTGGTAGGGAATGTTGTAGTGCCAGTCTATAGCTAGTGCTTTTGCTAGATAATTAGTCACTTTAGATGTAAACGGTGTCCCATTGTCTCTTGATTTCTGCTGGTATACCAAAATGAGGAATCACTTCTTTTGTCAGTATTTTGACCACAGTTTTTGCATTTTCTTTGGCACATGCAAAAATCTCTGGCCACTTTGAAAACGTGTCCACAATGGTCAACATGTATTTCAGATTTCCTACCGCAGGCATGTGGGTGAAATCTATCTGTAGATGTTGAAAGGGTGCCTCTGGAAGAGGTAGGTGGGATGCACTGTCTGATATTGCTGCTGAGGTGGCTGCCGATATTGATAACACTGTGTCTGCCTATTGCTCGGCTGTGTAGATCTATTGTGTTGTTCATCTCTTTCTTTCTGCATTTTCTAGCCCAGTGCCTGAGGCGGCCACAATACATCAGCTGCATACATCATCTCTCTTATCTCTCCTTATTTGGTACCTCACACTACGCTGTTTCCGGTTGGAGTTTTGTGCAGGCAGCGCTTTCAATTAAATTAAATTTTATTTATATAGCGCTTTTTACAATGTTACATTGCTTCAAAGCAGCTTTACATAGAGAAACAAAGAATAATAATAAAAACACAGAACAAATGTCAGACATGTTAATGGTATTATTGCAAATAATGTGTGGGATGTAAAAGACTAATTAGGTATACTATACCACAAAATTGTTGAGCAAGATATGCGTTCCCGCTTACATAGGGATGGCATATAATAGACAACATCTTATAGGACTTATAAGGGATCTATTGCAAAGGGATTTGCAATAGTACCATGAATTTCATAACATGCAAAAGTAGCATACATACATACATACATAAAATATATACAATAAAATATTAGACGTTTACAATTTACAAAGCCCAGGGCCTAGGCTAAGTTAGACGTCAGCAGTCTCCCAGCAAGCAAGCCAACAGGGCGACAGTGGCAAGGCACTGAAAAAATACATTTAAGTTTGTGGTTGTAAGGTGACAAAATGTGAAAAAGTTCAAAGGGTATGAATACTTTTGCAAGGCACTGTATTTTCTATATCTCAGAGGGTTCAGTTAAAGACATTAGGATACCATGAGAAACCATGTCTCATGGATTCTTGAACATGTCACCCTACAAAAAGTAAATTAATCAATATACACAGTTTATATGTTTTTATTTTTGAGTTCATTAAAGATCACCTTTTGCACACTCAGTGGGGGCCTAAAAGACAATATTCATAAATATTACTGTACTGACACTATAAAATAAGAACACAAAAGCTTGAACTGAGCCAAGCTGCATAATGACACTATTGCTGATGTCATTTTATAATGAATTTTGCAACAGTCATTCTCTTTTTTATTCTTGTGAAGATGCTTTGAAACAATCTATATTGCATAAAATCTTGTATATAAGTAAATGTAACTTGACCTCTATTTTTTATTTCTATTTTATATCCTTTGTATTCAAGGTACAAAACATGTCTTACTCTGTACACGAATGCCGTGTGCAGTGAAACGTCCGACCATTATTTTACACCCAGCATTTGGATTACGCTTTATTTCTTCTAATAGGGCATCCAGTTCAGCGTCCTCTAAAATTGAGAACAGGTCACTTTGAGAATAAACAAGAAACTTGTTATTAATCAAACAACACGCAGAAATAAATACACTAAATGTGGAAAACAAAATAGGCTGTCAGGTTACAAAGAAGCTGCTTACCTTAAATCATGTTGCCCCATCCTAACTAACTTTGCAATGTTTCCTGAGGATTTTAAAAAGTAATTGCAAATTGCATTTGCGTTTGACTGATTGATGACTGATTTCATATTAACACGATGATTGATGACACGATGACTGATTTTATGTTAACTGAGGAGGAATACTGAGTGCATTATCAGAGATCGAAATATTTGTTCAATTGTATCAAGGCATCCGCGCTTCTTTTTTGTTACAGCATCCAGCCAGTCACGTAAATAAGTTTAATTGAAAACCAGTTTCTGTGATTTCTTGTTATGGTGCTTTATTTTCATGGTAACAGTGTGAATAATTTATGCTAATAATAGGTGGCAGTAAATGCCCTATTTATTATGCAAATTTTCATGTAACAAAACAAATGTGCTGTCACTTTGCAGCCGACACATTGTTCGAACAAAGAGCACGATGTCAGTGATCACTAGTGATTCATTTATGTTCCAATTAGTGGTCTAAATGTTTTTATCGTAGTAGTTGTGATCATTTAGGTGACTGTGACATGAATAAACACAGTAGAATGCATTTATGAAGACAGTTTAAGTAGCTGTATGTGCGAGAGAAACCCGCTTATACAGCATGTTTTCTCAAATCATGTGATTAAGAAGTGTGCCACCGAGGAAATAAAATCGTGCAATTGCTATCGCTATTTAAATCGACTGAGTCTTAACTCGTAAGACAGGAAATGCAATTGCAAATGGACTTTGCATTTTCATGTGAAATTTTCCAGAAATTGCATGTTTGTGTAAACGAAAACTTGCAGATTATGAATGTGCAATTAAATGTTTTGCAAAGAGGCTAACAACTCTGATCAGAGTTCTCTGATCAATCAGATCTAATCTAAAATATAGCTGCAAGCAGCAATTACGGGGTCAAGCCCATGAACAGCACTAAGAGAAGCATTTGATGCCTGAGCAATGAGATTGAGAAAAATAAGATTAGAAAAAAAGTTATTTATGAAAACAAAGGTAAAACCCTTTACAACACATAAAAATTGACAATTTTGGCCAGCAGGTGGAGCTGTCACCTGTGGAGCTGTTTTGTTTTAATGTGGTCAGGATATTGTAACAATGACACCTACAAAGTTTCGAATCAATATACCAAAGCGTTGTCAAGATACAGCCTTATACCTATTATTGTGTGCTCACCGTTGAATTTGTTGATGCGCTGTACGAGAACAGAGTGGCTGATCGAAAATCTTTTAGTAACTTTTTGTTACAGATGTCTGTAGGTGATGCATACCAAATTTTGTGCAAATCAGACAAACGCAGGAGTTCGAAAAAGTAGGTTTGAATATGACAAATTAGGTATCACAGAACTCGGCATGAGCCAAAGAATATTGCAAGAAGTTGCATAACAATATGTTATTGCAATCACTTGTAATAAGCATTTTCATAAATTATACTATATATTTTGACCACTAGGCAGCGCTGGCCGAAAATTTTTCAGGTCACCTCAGAATATGGTGATGATGAACCATATAAAGTTTCGTAACGATAGCAATTGCGAAAATTTAAAATGGGCGACACTCACAATGACCGACCATGTAACATCAGATATTGTTTGACTCGGCATGCCTCAAAGAATCTAAAGAGACCACTCACATAATTAAAGATCAAAACACTCAAAAGTTATGCACAAAAACAGCCATTTTTCATATTTCTGGACCAGTAGGTGGCTCTGTGACGAAACTGTGCATTCACCCTCAGGTCATGCTTGTGATGACGTACCAAGTTGTGTGTCAATATACCAAAGCGTTGTGAAGATACAGCTCTATATTCATTATTACGTGATCTTCGATAAATTCGTTTACGCGCTGTATGTGAACGGATTGACCAATCAAAAATCTTCTAACTTTTTGTCTGTTTACTAAATTTGGGGCAAATCGGACAAATCCCATAGAAGTTAAAAAAAGTATTTTTTTGCCAAAAAATTCAAAATGGCATTCGTCACAGGATGCATTTGACTCGGCACAAGCCATGGAATCAGGGGGAAAAGATTTTTGTTTCTAGCCCTTACCAGGTCAAAAGTTATTAATACAAATGTAAGTGAATGTATGGACAATAGGTGGCGCTAGAGGGATTGCTTTAGGTACTCCAAAATTGGTGTGTTTAATGTTCCTACTGTCCTCTATCAGTGTGCCCAATTTCATAACTTTCCTATGTACGGTTCTATGGGCTGTCATTGACTTTAAGAGCAGAAGAATAATAAGAAAACGATTTCAAGAGGGGTCTTCAAGCCTTCGGGGCTTGACCTTAAAATTTAGGATTTAATTTAATAAAAAATTAATTTGTTTTATAAAGTAATTTATTACTTTATTTTCCTGTTATTACACATATATATATCTTTTTTCCCATTAATATATTTATAACTTTTCCAGGTTTAGTGCTTCATAGTGGTATATCGAAAAGCTAAAGATTGCAAAGGTGCAGTTCTTCAAAGACAAGGAAATGAACAGGCTCGATCCATACAACACAAACAAATTTCTAGCCTTGTTATTGGTGTTCTTAATTGAATGTTACATGAATGTTACATTTTATACCTGTTTTTGCACAATAGTAACACCAATTTTAAGTTATGCTACTTAATCAGGGACACATCACTTTAAATCGTACTTATCTGACCGATATCAATTTGTCCATCTAAATGGGGAATCTTCAAATCTAACACAAGTAAACTACGGATTACCTCAAGGATCGGTTTTAGGGCCTATACTCTTCTCTGTATACATGCTGCCCTTGGTAATATAATACGAAAACACAGAATCAATTTACACTGCTATGCAGATGATACTCAGTTATATTTTTCCTCTAGACCAGATGAAACCTTTCAATTATCTAAACTGTCAGAGTGCATCCAAGACGTAAAACAGTGGTTGACAAATATTTTTTTTTTAATTCTACTTTTAAACTCAAATAAAACAGAGGTACTACTTATTGGACCAAAAACAAGTAATATTTCAGATTACAATCTGCAAAAAGAAGGCTGCACTGTTACCCCTGCAAATAGAGTTAAAGACCTAGGCATTATATTAGACAGTAACTTCTCTTTTAAAAATCATATTTCAAATGTTACAAAATCCGCCTTCTTCCATCTCAGAAACATAACCAAACTACGAAATATTTTGTGTATTGCTGACGCAGAAAAGCTAATTAATGCATTTATGACCTCCAGACTGGACTACTGTAATGCATTACTCAGTGTTTGTCCTGCATCATCACTAAATAGACTACAGCTAGTTCAAAATGCAGCCGCTAGGGTGCTTACTAAATCTAGAAAATACGATCACATAACCCCTATTTTAAAATCTCTCCACTGGCTAGCCATAAAGTATCGTATAGACTACAAAGTTCTGCTAATTACTTACAAAGCTTTACACGGTTTAGCTCCTACATACCTAACTGAGCTCCTGACGCGCTACAACCCATCCCGCTCTCTAGGATCCCAAAACTCTGGAGTTCTAATAGTTCCCAGAATAAATAAATCCACCAAAGGGGGTAAAGCGTTCTCATACGTAGCACCTAAACGTTGGAATAGCCTTCCCGACTGTTCGGGTTCAAACACAGTCTCCCAGTTCAAATCTAGATTAAAAACAAATTTTTCAGTGAAGCATTGATGTAGTACAGTGAACAGCAGCTACCCTTGTTTTTTCTGTCTTCCTCCCCTACCTTGGGATACTCATCCCGAGGTAACCAGAGTTTATGTCAGCGCCAGGAGAATCATCACGTGCCGCCCCCTCCCGTTCATAACCATTCCAGATGGTGGAGCTGAAAAACGGAGGCCATCCGATGTCCCCATCGCACAACACAAACTACTTTAAAACTATCACAATAAGGATTAGGATAATATTAAATGCATCACCTTCTTTTTTATATTTCTTTTGCTCACTTAGTGTAGTTGTGCAAGCACTGGCGAGCTTGTTGAGATGCAGCAGTTTTGCCAGAGGAGAACTGGTTCTCCTGGCTGGGCCTGGTTTCTCTCAAGGTTTTTGTCTCCTTTTGGAGTTTTTTTTTCCTCGCCATCGTTGGCTGCAGCTCCTCTGCCCTTGTACTGCCCGTCAGGAGACTGCTGTAATCAGCTTTAATTTTGCACTTATTATTATTAATATTTTCATACTATCTGTTCATACCCCATATATGCATAATATACTACCTGGGTTTCTCCTCCCTTGTTTTCTCTGTGTCTGTCTGTCTGTGTGTGCTGTGTACTCTGCTTTAAAGATATACAGTCGTCACAGTGTTAGACTGCTACTCTGATCAATCAAATCCAAAAATTAAAAGTTGTACAAAATCTTTGTGTAATTTGGTCTAAAGTTAAGTGATAATGGTGCAGTTATTTTATTTATCCTTTCACATCCTGAAGGGCCTATTTCTCTTAATCCCTACACAGCATGATTACTGATTTTTGAAGAAAACCTGATTTGCTTTAATATGTTTCCACCTGTGTCTGAAATTACTTTTAACTTACAACTTTTAATTTATTACATTTTTAAAGGTAAATTAATTAGTCACTATAAAATTTTGTTGGTCAAAAACAGCATTTGTTCCCTTTTTTATTTTCACATTTAAACATATAAATACATTAATAAAACACATAGTAATAAAATTACATACAAACTACAAATTTTGAGAGCATGTTGTAAGGCTTAAAACTGTGTAACAGCCAGAATCTGCGAGAAGAGATATGATAATTATCTGTATGAAATTAATATAGTATAAATAAGAAAGAAAATTGTGTATCAGATGAAACCGAAACATGTTGCCATACAGACTCCCTGATCACAAAACAGAATCTATTTGGCCATCTTCTTCTCCATGCTGAGGAAGAAAAGGAGGAATTATATTATCACGTTATAATATTTTGCATGCAGAAACTGTGCAATTATAGAAACAGACATATTTTCAATATATATTGAGAGTAGTTGTGGGGAAAACTGGAGATGATCTCACTTGTATTTGATGAGTCTGCTGCCCTGGATGAGCTGAGCCGTTTCATTGGTTAAGTGGCAGGCCAACAGAAGCCAGTTTCTGGGCTGGACCTTGTAGGCAAACCTCATGAACAGCAGTGAGTAACAGGTGAGAGCTGGTGACAAACAACGACACGTAAACTAACCTTTCACCTCACAGCACATTATTGTTCATCTGCTGTCAAATCACTTACCAAAGGTCATTCTGCCACTAATGATCTCTGGACTCTTCTTCATATCAGAGATGGCAGCAATAGGCAGACCCCAGTTTGCCACTGGACCCCAGAAATGCTGGAGAAAAAAAGAGGACTATAACCACAGTAGACTATCTAATATCTAATTTCAGATTAAATAAACAATCATAAGAACTCACTGTACTGAGTGGAAGGTCCAAAAGGAAGTGCAGATCACATATGAAATGAAAAAAATGATAGTGTTAAACCAAATATTTGTCATCACTACAAAATACTAAATTATCTAATCTATTCACCAGGATAATATACAACATCAGGTGTCTGGACGATCACACTAACAATGGTTTGTGTTTATGTGAGGTATTTATAATGCAGGAACAAAAACTGGCACTTGGTAAGGATCGAATTAATAAAAACCGGTATGGCAAGTAAATTTAAAAATAAATTATTTTAGGAATTTTAAAATAATGAATGGTTTTAATATCAATGGGAGATAATGACGTGATTCAAGCCTAACCCTAACAAGCAACTTGCAAGGCGTTTTTCTAAAGAAAATTTCAAACCACTTTTACCAGAAATGAAACATCAGTGTTTAGTGTTTTACCAGTGTGATAAGCAGTGCTTTAAGTGGGCCGGTACGCGCCGGTACCCAGTACCGCCACTTCTAAATATAGCTCTTGAGAGTACCGCCACCTCTCCATGCGCCCAGAACGTGCTTTTAGCGTACCGGTACTCTCATTTGCACATCTGTTATAATCGTTTGGCTGCGCTGCCGCTTTTCAGAGCGCCCTTCACAAGCACGCTTCCTAATTCGTCCCACCGAGAGCAGAGACTACATTACCCATACACCAATGTGTTTTACAAGTGAAAAGCGCATGCGTCGCTTTTGCCGTTGTCATGTCAACAACTCAACGTGGTCCGGAGAG
>JAZGTJ010001790.1:0-42650 GCA_036877575.1 Botia almorhae
ACATTGAACTGGGCTAATGACTCTCTTCTTGCTTGCGAGTGCAAGAGGCTGATTGTCCCTGCCTGGTTTCTGTATAGCAGCTCTATTGCCTGTTAAACACAAGCGCGTGGCTTTTGTTCTTGTATGTTGTTAAAATTCCAGCTCATTTTTATTAATGTCAACAGCAATTTTTGGAACGAGACGAAGTAAGAATATCTTAGATCTTTTTACATCGCTGTCACACACAAGTGCCTCTATGATCAAGTTTCATAAAGCTTCATATTTTGTAATTTTAGTATAATGTGTGTAATCATGCTAACGTGTTTACCAATATGAAAAACCAAGACAAACTGCACATTAAGTCTGGTGAGAGTTTAGGCTAAGCTGAGTCTGTAGTAAATTAAATATACAGAAACAAAGGCATAGAAACAGCTTGTTTAATAGAATATATACCATTGAAACACAGACTGGCTGATGCTTTTTTTGTCAAGTTTTATGTACTAGTTTAATGTCTAGCTGTAGGTACTAGGAGAATTAATTTATGTCAGAGGCAATAATTCTGAAAAATAATACTGTCACTTTGGTAAAAGTTAATTGAATGTCTTTCACTGCTTAATAATCAGCAGGTTTTCAGACTATAAGGCTTTTAGAAATGCAGTATATATAAAAATCATGTTCTTCTGTTGTAGTTATTTTGTAATTATATTGTTAAAATAGCATTTAAATTAAACAATGTGCGATTTTATCGTTCAACTTCCAGCAGTGCGGCTAAAATGTATCTGGGATGTTCGAAAAAAAAAACCCTCAAAAGTTTCTTTTTAAATGAAACAAGATGAAATATGAAAATAGAATGTGTTTTTAATGAGCTGCTGCAATTAAATTTCTCCAGGCAAACACTGACAAATTATATCTCATTGGAGCATTCTTTTCATTGCTGTAGTGTTTTAAATGGAGAGTGGCGAGACCTTCAAATTAGCACTTTGCATAAAATAATACCATAATTATGTAATTAAAATGGAAGCAAAATGTTTTTAAGGGCCAAGTGCCTACGGTCCCTGTGATGTTTGCTAGTGTGCAGCAACAGGTAGAGATTTCGGATGAATTTCGCTGCTAATAACATTTAAACCAAATTGATCTAGAAAGATAATTAATTTATCCGTAGATTCAATGCGCCAAACCACATTAAACATACGCTGCACAAAACTGCCCACACTGTTGTTATTCAAAACCACCTTGCAGGAATACACTAACAAAGCTGACAGCAAAAAACGCTCAACAGGAAGTGAAGCAGATGACTAATTTTTGGATTGTTTCTAATGTATTTTACCATAAAATTGGAATGTGATTAAACAAACCATCATAAACACTAACAGAGAGTTAGACACACTACAGTTAGACTGTAAACTTTCTGTGGTTTATTCCTCCAGCCTGTGGATCACCTCAACACAGGGCTCTCCAGCCCACCTATCAGCAGGCCAGACTCTCATCAAATCAAGACAAAAAACAAAAACAAGACATTCCTTTGACAGATATGAAGACACACACACATACACACATACACACACATACACACACAATACTTAGTTGTCTTTTTCACCTCATGTCCCCATTTTAGTCAAGCTGACCTGTCTATTTAAACTTTACAATACTCTGATTTCTGAACCCTAGAATTTAAAATACAATCTTAAAATAATATCATTTGTAGTAGTAATTAGAATACTTCAAATTGTAATTCTAATTAGTAAGAATCTTAGTAGAATCTTCTCAGAATCTAGAATCTTAGAATCTATTTAGAATCCTTAAAAATGTTTTAAAGCCAAGGTCATTAGAATCTCTCTAGACAGCTTCTATCCAGCCTGTAAGAAGTAAACCTTGGGACGTGAGGAGTGCAAGATCACTTCAAGTATTGGAACACAGTAACGAAATTTTAAGGGCAACAGAATCAGGATTGATTCCTGATCCCACATGACAAAACTCAAAACTTCACTTCTGTCGTCCTCTTTTTTAGCAAAGCAGCACTTTCAGTCCTTGTTTCTTACTCGTCATCTGATATGACAAGAGTTTGAGTGACTGGATTCACAAAAGTGAAATGACAGATCATTTGAAAAGGTAATAAAATGTGACATAATGCAAAATAAATCTCTTTAGGCTATTAGATTGTTTAAACGTGCCGTTTAAACAAAATGTGGCAAGCAGTCGTCAAATCGATGAATTTAAAAAAGGAACGTGTCTACACACATATCATTAACAATTTAAAATGAAAGTAAAAAAAAGATACTAGACAAAAGATTTCAATGCAGTTTCTCTCACGCACATAAACAGTGACACCAAGCCCTTGTTGGACGATATGACAAAATATGTTCCATCTCCTCCTGATTAACCCATATGCTAATGAGTAAAGCAACTCATGTTATCAAGGCAACAATTTTGATCAAATCGTGTGTCAAATTTAAAATGCCATTAAACCTTTAAGGGAGACATTCTTAAAAAAACAAGAAATGTATGTGTATGTGGCCAAAAATACAAAACCAAGAAAATTATCTTTAACAACTAATGTAAAAATGTTACAAAAACATTGATGATATGAAACATCCTATAATATCCTTGATAATCCGTCATCCTGTTGACTGATTAAAGATCAGTGATTGATTATAGGTAGGCAGTCCACTTGCTGAGACTGATTGACAGGTGCCGGCATTTGCCAATGGCCAGAAGGGGGAGCCCCTGCTTCTAAGCCTGGGCAAGCGGCTAGCTGTCCATTACTGTCCAGGACACTGTATGAAGAGCCATCTTGATATGTTACACACTCAAATTATCACGTAACGACATGCACACACGCTCAGACACACAAATTAGCCTCTCCTTCATGTGCTAAATAGCCTTTTTTTCTAAAAGGCTAAACATAATTAAATTAAAAAGGGCTAAACTCCTCTATGAAAAACAGTCTGGCCCACAGTTTCTCAACACACACACAAAACACACAATGACACTCTAAAAGGGAGGCGTTCTCGTAAACATAACCAAAATGTTCTCCTCAAACTCAGAGAGTAAGGGCATCAAACTCAAGTTTGTCTCTCAAACGAGTCTCTCTCTCCATCTTTCATTCGTTTTCCTCAGCAAGGTGGAGTGATAGGAGATTCATATACATGTGGAGTTCTGTTTATTTAGACCAATTAAAGGCAGACCTCCAGAGATGGAGAGAAAAGCAGTCCTCTCTCTCTCTCCCTCTCCACCTGTGCCGGTGTGAGAGTCTGTCCATCTGTCTGTGTGCTGTGTGATCTCAGAATATCTCGGGGAGCGTGACGTTGCGCAGCAGCCACTGCTGTGAGCGGCCCCCGGTGCAGTCCTTGACGCTGGGCACCTGACTGTCATCTTCAGATGCTTTATCCAAACACTGATTACTGTTCACATGTACCAGACTCAGCTTCTGCAGAAGAGAGGGACACATATACACTATGAGACATTATGCACATGAACCTTGAATGACTCACATGTTTTCTCCAAAAGCACAGCTTATATTTGGAACAGAATACTAGTGTATTTATTATACTGTACAAACTACCATTTTAAAAAAAGAGTGTGATACAATATGAAGTACACAATGATTGCAAACAACAGTATGAAACATTGTTTCCAACTTGTGTTTACCTCACAAATTTGGATGCTTAATTCAATATGTGGGGTCTAGCTCTCATCACAGAAATAATACCACAATTGTGCATTTTTTAAGGTATTGTAGGCAATTTTGGAGAGGCTAGCTAAAGCACGCCTCCTCCACACATGAATGTGTACATAGTTTGACAGGCAAGTAGGACATCCTATCACCGCATTAAATGCAAAATGTATAAATGCAAAGTATGAGTTAAAAACTATTATCCAATACCACTACCACTTTATTTACCATACTTAATACAGAAATGTTTAGGGTGAGCACATTGCATTGTGGGATTGTTTGTATACCGCACATAAGGGAAAAGTAGGTCATCCAGGTATTCCTTGCCGACTGTGCACAGTATTTACACTGTAATATAATAGCACTAATAGTAGGTAGTATGCCATTCCCAACATATCCACAATATACATTACACGCACGAATGGCCACACAAACCTGCATGCTAGAAGGCAAAGACAAACTGTCAATGCACAGAGATTTTCTTTACAGCATAATGGGCCTTAGGTGAGCTAAGGGATCTAGAATTACAGTCTAGCGGGAAGCATTAAGCCATACAGACACAATTAATGTAGATGATAATGGTAGAACCTACAAGAATTTAAGGTGTGAGGGCACATATGGGCACATGGATGAGTCTGTGATTGTAATATATGGAAATGAATGCAACAGAGGTGGCTAGAGATTTGCTGATTACTCTCCCTGAATCCCCCTTCGTTCCACTCTTGTTTCTCTCCCCCCACGAGAAAAACAGAACCTTTATTTGACAGTGGAAAGTCTCTGCTCATGTTCTCTATTCTGCGCAGCCCTCCGTTTCTCCGGGCACAAGGCCAGCCTGGTGGGGGCTTAGAATGTGGGGTGAGGGGGTGTAGAGGAAGAAGCAGCTTTAGAGGAAAAGCCTGGAACACACCAAACTAACACTGAGAAACTAGCGCAGGGGAAGAAGACTGGAGTGGTCTCACGTTGGCTGTGTCTGGGTCCAGAATTGCCCCTATACACCAAAACGATAGTCAACGCCCGATGGCCAAGTAGGACATCCATTTTGCATCTGTGTGAGAGGAAATAACTTTCCGTACCAGCAGGTGGCAGTAGTCTGTATTTGTTACTCAAAATTTGAAACCAGATGAGCTAGGATAGAAAACATAAAGCAGCGAATGTTTACCAGTTTCACACAAATCTTGGTCACACCAGACGAATTTGTTTGTCTTGTTTCAGACAGCAATATCTTTTCAAAATATTTGTATATTGGAATGAAAAGTGCAAAAAAGTTAGGAGGGTTCTGTGTTCCTCTTTTCGTTTGCTTATGTCGCATGTACATGCGTTTCTCTTGCGCACTGGTACACTAAGCCAATCAGAATCGGTCAGTGCTGAATCTGCCAATGTGGAATCTGCCAAAAAGCCAATGGGGACCAAATTCAACCGATGGTGCAGAACACACTGAAAAACTAAGTCAGCCAATGCTCAAAAACTGCCTAATGACCAACTGTTGGCTTGGTGTGTTCTGGGCTTAACAGGGATATCTTGAAGCCAACAGAAGTGGAATGCAAAGGCTTTCTGGTTCTGGTCCTCTCTGCTCCTCTCAGCTGATGCACTCTGTCCCTCAATAGACCTGAAGTGACGTTTAAGCCAAATACCAAAACCGAGGAGCAATGCAGTTTGTGGACTGACTGAAAGGTTATTTAATCTAACTTAATTACATCAAGCAGTGTTTATAAGGAAAGCCAAAGGGTGAATATGTGTGTATGTACATATATTGCAAGACAACGATGACTGTACAGCCTGCAGACCAGCAGCATTAAAGTGTTAGCTGAATGTGAGATATATGAGGCAAGCAAGACCCTAGAGAAGAAACACCCACATACATACATGCATCAGTGAAGGGCCAGGAGACACAAACATACATTATCTCAGTGGACGAGCAGGCTTGTTTTTATACATTGTACTGTTTCATTTTTGTTTGTTGTCTTTGCTTTGAATGTCACACACTAATCATCTGGGATCATGTTCTTACACCTACATAGACATGTGCACACACAGCAGCAGCACTTAAAAAAAAATTCTGTATTCAAAACAACTTGAAGACCCACTGAAGTGCTCTGAAATGGGCAGCTTTGATCAATGTGTTAAAGTGAAACAGGAAGTCAGAGTGGGTTAATCATGTGACTCCGGCCCCTTTAAATACCCAATAGCCTTTAGTTAATGTTGGGGGCGGGATGTTTCCAAGAAAGATGCTTCCCAGAACCTAGAAAGTGTTTGATTGGTTAGAAAAGTCTGATAAGAAGTGCAGAATGATGTCATTCACAAGTTCACATGAACATTAAATATGGTTAACATGAATATTTGGCAAGATTTTCGGAAGGGGGGGGGCCCAAAGTCCTACCCTGTCCTTGACTGGGATAGGTATCAGCTAAGAGTGAGGCGCTGGAGCGGCGTAGATGCTGCAAAATTGTCACAGGACAGAGGTGAGGGATGGCTATATATATATATATATATATATATATATATATATATGGACCTTTTGTCACACTAATTGTTTAAATTATCTAAACTTGCTCCTCAAAAAATAAAAATTTAGAAAAAGTTTTTAATGCTAATATCTTATAAATGTGAATTTTGCCAATGTTTTGAAGCAAACTAGTTTATAAATATCCTTAAGGCATGTTCATACTAAAAGATAAAAAAAGTCTGTTTTAATTTCATGGGGATTTTAAATTCTGTTGACATCATTTGGAGCATGATGTTGATTACTACAGGCAACAATTTTAACTCCTCTCTCAGTTTGTGCAAAGCAAAAATTTGGTTTATAGTATTCAGGACTCATGGGTAGAAGTCAAAATGATTTTCTGTGGTAATCAACAGCGTTTCACACATGTATCAGACATTTTTTTGAAAACTCATGAATAAACGCATAAAATCTGTAGCTTCAACACACACACACACACACACACACACACACACAAATGTTGGCATATGTGCTTTATGAAGACTCTCCATAGACATAATGGATTTAATACTGGAAAGCTGTATATTTTATTCCCTAATCCTACCCTTGAACCTACCCCTGAACCTAACCCTTACAGAAAACATTTGACATTTCTTTAATTGGCAAAAAATAAGTCACCATTTAGTATTTGTTTAAGTAAAACACATAGTCAAATCCACACACACACACTCACCACTGGGTCGTATTCCCAGAGCTGATTGCCTTTCAAGTGATGGCACTTCAGCATCATAACAGGGCCGTTGAGTTTGGACACATCCAGGCAGAGATCATCAGTTCGGATTTCTTTATTGGCTGTGTACGAGAAAACCTGGGCAGACGGTAAAGGTCACAATACATCAATGTCAGTTCCCTCATCGTCGTAAAACATCGCCATCATTATTCAAACCATGTGCTTGTGTCTTAAAGCGAGAGAGATGAGGAGAGCTGACCTGGTTGCCGCCCATTCCATGACAGTTGAAGATGCCCACTTTCTCATTTTCCTTTCTGGCCATGTTGTCCAGGCACTGATTGGTCTCCACATTACGGATCTGGAAACGGACGGATCGCGCAGACAGATTAGACGTAGTCAAATCGCTCTCCCGCATGAATAAACACAGACACGTCTGAGTCTCGGTGTCAAACATGTTTAATTACCCGAAGCTTATCACACACCAGAGTGGGGGGAGTATTGACGAACTGAGAGACAACTGTGCCAATCAAACACACACACACATCAATGTGTATTTGATCAAAGACATCAGATGGAGGGAGAGACAGATTGATGTTGTCGTCTCAAAACAGTGACAACAGTGGAGCTTAAGCTTTGTTAAACTTCTATTGCAGCATTGTATTGTATAACTATCTCTAACTATCTCTAACTATCTCTAACTGTATAGCAATTTTGCTCTGAGGATATTTAAGTATACTAAACAAGGCATAGAGAAAAAAACAGACCTAGAAAAAAATACAAATTTCAGCCTCCTTTTCTACACACAGTGTGACATCACATCCTATATGTAAACTTCCTGTCTCTCCTCACAATGTCACCATTAGTGGAGATGAGAGACGAGGATAAGGTAAAAAGGAATGAAGCATGGACAGACACGGACAGAGACTCAAGCAGACAGATTTGAAGAAAGTGATTTTCAGACCTCAGAAATGACATGCATGTTTTATTCATAAGATTGTCTGAAACAGAGAGAGGGAGAGATAGACAGATGGAATGAAAGTGAGCGGGCAAGAGATGGGACAGGAAACAAGACTGGGTGAGAATAAATGTCTCTCATTTCCTGAGCGGAGTGACCAAATAAAGAAATCCCTAATCAATTCCTGTGACACCGTCACCCCTAAGCAAAAAAAAACTTCCTTCGCTAATTCACACCTGCTCTGTTTTAACACACACGTTTTACAAACAGAAATCTGTTTATCACACTTTGCCACGCTTTCGCTCTGTGTGTGTGTGTGAGGAATACGCACCTCTCCTAATGAGTAATAGTGTCGTGGTATCTGGGAGTCTGGGTAGATGTTCTCTAGGTACCAGGAGAACGGTTTACACTGCAGCCTCTGCCTCAGAGATGTTCTGGGTGAGATGTCTCCATAATCCACCTTCGTCACACCTGCCACAAACAAACGCACACCAGAATACAAAATGGTAAATATATCAGGAAGTTCATTTTTTCAGAAGAAAAGTGTGAATTGCGCATGCAGAACTTGCTGCTGTGATGCTCAGGTGTTGTGGGTGGTTGTCAAGGAACCACACTTGCTAAGTTGTATGGAGGTTTTAACGCATTGCTTGGGTGGTTTATAGGGTGTTCTGGATGGTTGATTGTGTAGTTCCTTTGTGGTTCAGGTCAAAACAGCCCACCTTCAAGTCTCTGTGATATTGTGGTTCATAAATACATATCTCGGGTCACTCTCTTATTATAAGCCCAGTTGTCTTACAGACTTTCATCAAACAGGGAGAAATTTCCAGATCTAATCAATTCAAAAGTACCTTCTCTCACTTGAGGTGCCATTCATGTCCATATCACGAATGGTGAAGGACGAGTTAAAGTTATACTTGTTATACTTGAATACTTGAAAAGTTATACTTGTTATAGATGAAAAGTTATACTTGAATACTTGTGCTAGGGGTTTGTTCAGAAGTATGAGCAAAACTAACAAACTAACAAGCCAGAGAGATTTTACAGAAGCATGTAGTACATAGAGGAGGGAACAATACAATACAATAACACAATACAGTCAGACAGATAGCTGAGCTGCACTGGACACTATTGACAGTGACGTTAATATCTATTATCCAACATCTTCCGAGTCAATACTGCTCTACTGACGGATAATATACAACACATTAAAAAGACAGACAGCGATAGAGAGACAGATACAGAAAGGCAGAGGGACAAAGAGAGAGAGTGTCTGAGAAGATGAATAAGAAACAGGGACAGTAAGGAAACAGAAGGATGAAAAAATAGCAATACTGTCTCCAACTATATTCTTTAGCTGTGTGACAGGCCTAAAACTCCACAGTTTGTACAGTTTGTATGTGAACACAAATGCCTCCAGCAAATCCATGACAGTTTGTTGCCATGACAGTTATCCAAGAACATATGTTAACATATGCTACATAAAGTATGTAATGCATTGCACGGCCGTGCATTCATATGTTCATTCATGTACAAAACAGTGTGTTTTTTGTCTTGGTTATTTTTGTGCAGGTGTGTAGCATATGAATGTGTGACTAACCAGGTGAGATGATGTAAAAGAAGTTCTTGAACTCGTCCATCCAGACCTCTGCCAGCCGTCTGTTGTTCTTGTTGATGATCTGCCCAGTTCCACCGGGGAACGTGTAAGGAGTCGCCTTACGGAACACGTGACCCACATGGGAACAGGTGACGATCTCAAGTGTCCCTCCGCACTGCCAGATCTGATACATTCAATTATACAACATTAGTTACAATGCTTTAATCTGATTGGCTAAGTGCTGATATTTAGTGTAACTTTCACTTTGTGTTTTACTTTGCTTGTCTAGGGGGGATATCTCTATTGCTCCACTCCACTTACAAATTCCAGTCTGTGTTGCTTGGCAACATGCCCAGCTTGGTGCTTTGGCTTCTTTTGGAATTCATTTTTAAATTTGGAAGATGCATAAGATATGCAAGATACTCACTCCTACTTTTTGTATCAGTAGATGTTGTAAAAAAACAATATCAAACTTACATTCTACTCCAATCCTGAACCAAATCTAATATACTGATGCTCAGCACAGAATTGCTCATTATCTTTTAGCAGATGTATAGTGAAGGCACAAGGAATTGTGGGTAGGAGGGGGTGCATGTTGCAGTGGTGATCTAATCAGTGGAGAGACTGACCCTGAAAGAAATCTCCAGGTTCTCTCCTCCCCAGATGTCCATGCCTGCATCATATGTGCCAATCTCCTGAAAATAATCTCGGTCTATGGAGAACAGACCACCAGCCATGGTGGGAGTCCTGCAGAGACAGATACAGAGAACAAAGAGGAGGAAGATAAAGTTAAAGTCTGTCATGCAAAACGGGCCCTTGAGGGAAACGACTGCATCTTATAAAAGCGCTTTTTCCTTTTTGGTTCTCTCAGTCAGAAGCAACATACATCTCTGTGTTTCAGTCAGGGGAAAGAGATCTTCAATGGAAGTGGCGTGCTTGCATGCCCCTATTACACTAACAACGTATTTCTCTTCCTCTCTAAAAAGTTCTTTCACTCTCTTGGTCCTTCGCCTCAGCAGGCACTCTCTGTTCTTTCCTGTTTTTCTTCCATCTGTAGCATGTCTCATTCCCTGTCATGTTTTTCTCAAGAACCTGTTGTTGTTGCTCTCTTGTTGTTTCCCGCTGTTTTGCTGCTCAAAAAAAACAAGCTCTGATGTAAAAGGAGGCAAAGTAAATGAGTGAGGGGGTCACGAAAACATGAAAATACAGTGACAGAACTACTTTCTGATAAAAACAACATGTGCAGCCCAGCACAACATGGGTTCTTTGAAGAAACCCTGTAGCACAAGGCTAACAGCTCTCTGTTCCCGTAGAGGAGACGCTGGTTATGAGGTGAGGAGGTAAACAGTTTCTCCCCTCAGCAAAACGCTTGTGTGGGTTACAACTTTTCTTGTCTGTGTTAACTGCAGAACGTTCAGCTGCAGGGCTTGGGTATGCACTGCACTTTAATATTCCGTAGCTTTGAGACTAATACAAAATTCTGTGCTGGAAAGATAAAATAAATGTTTGATTTACTTCTACAAGTCAGGGACACGGCATAGTGGTTATGTTGTAACACATTGTGCTGAGGTGCTCGTGCAGGCAAGGGAGGGGTCCAATCTGGCTTGATTTTACAAAACTATTTCTTCCTGTTGTACAATATCATGTTTTGTATTTCACTGCCCTTTAAAACAAAAAAACAAAAGGAAAAACTCTATATATACCAAAAAAGGTATGGTAATAAGCGAGTGTGCTGCTTAAAGCGTACAGAATCAGATGAAAGTCTAATTATGAACACTGCTAACCCTTTAGCAATGCTGTTCCAGTGTAAGGTGTATCATTGGCATTTAAACGTTACCTGACAGGCAGAGTTCTGTCTCCTTTCCTGCGGTCCATCTCTCTCTGTGGAACTGGATACCAGCGGAAGTTCAGCTTCCAGTTAAATCCTCCGTATGTCATATCAGAGCCGGCCATGTACTCAAACGTGTCATCACTGATCACGTCAATGATGGGACACACTACAGTTCTCCTGTAAACACACACACGGTTGCGTTATGGACCTTTCACTGGCTTCAACTGTTACACTTACAGAAAAGTACTGGTGGTACTATGGTACAGTAATTAGATGGTATTATCATAGTACTAAAATACACGTAGTATTTACATGGTACTTCAAGGTGCTTCCAAGAATACTGTGGTCACGTGACCTGTGCTGGCAAATGAGTCACAATGAGCACATTTTAAAAAATGAGCTCTTATTTTCACTTTTAAAAATGATGCATGCTGTGTTGGAATCAGACAAAAAAATAACTGAGCTGGTATCTCCAAAAAATGTGGTAGTACCATGGTACCATATCTAAAACACCATGGTATTTTTATGTGTGCATAAACTGAGCTTAACTTACCCCTGATCCCTCTAAGATGTTCATTAAGCCATAATTTAGAATGTGTATTAAGCCATTTGCTGTTGGCTGACCTCCACAATGCATTTGATTCTAGGTTTATTATCCTTTTAATAATGGAAATATTTGAGAGCCAAAACCTGAGCCACACACATTAACTTTTATTCGCTACACACTCTTCACTGCATTGACAAATATGACCTCAGCAATGTGAATAAGTTTAGTCTGATACTGAATAGCTTTGTTTACTTCCGAATTCAGCTGACACATGCTCAGACACACACCTCTCTGTGCTCAAATAGATGCAGGCACAGATCAGAGGGAACGTTTGCTAAACTTGTGTCATCAATCAGCACAAAGCAGCCCACTGTGATGCTAACAGTGGCAATGATGATGGATCACACACACACACACACATACACACACACACGCACGCACACACGCACACACACACGCACACACACACGCACACACACACACACACACACACGCACACACACACACACACAAACATCAAGCACTGCAGGCACACTTTTATTCCTTAATTCAGCAATCTGAAGCTTTGTCTACTAATGATGCCCAACAGGCCACCTCAGGCAAGACAACAGAGAACTAGCATACGTATGTGAGCATGTGCACATTTATGTGCGGTTTAGAAGAAGAGATTCTCAAAGAACAAAACCCAGATAACAACATGTGTTTACGTACCTCACTGTTTCCCTCATTCAGGTTAGGGCAAACTATATAAAAACGTAAATGTATATAAACAGCATTCAGAGTAAACAAAGCTCTGATTGCTACTGATCTCTCGGAAAACCCACATGGCAAATGGCGTGTGTGAAAACGACAGCTTGTTCTTTGAGTTTTACCACAAATTGCTAAATAAAATGTGAGGCATGTGACCATGTGCTGGGTTGACAGACATTTCTGTGTTTGTGGCCGCATATATGGGTGAGAATCTATTAGTGGAATGTGATTTTCTAACCACTGATGCTCAATCTAAGATAAACAAGTAAAATAATTGTAATAAGTGATGTAGGAACAATGTGAAAGTGAGGGGACACAATATAAAACCTATCAGCTTTTCTTATGAATATTAATTAGGTGACAGTAAATAGTCCTATTTGATTCGCTGAAAGGCAGACATTGGCAAGTAGATGCTAGCCATTGCGTAACCACTAAAGCATTCTTTCAATCCACTGCTAACGCTAGCCGATGGCCACAGCTTCTACTAGTTTGTTTGCATCGTTTTACACGGCCAGCAACATTTGGTTTCTTTACAATTAAAAAAAACTCCTAAAGTATGACTTACAATATTTACATAATTATAATAGTTACATAACATATGACAATTAATCAAATATAGATTAATTCACATAGATTGTTTACCATTTGAATAACCAGTTTTACTACAAATACCATGTTTAAACTATGGTTGCAGTAGCAAAACCATGGTTAATATGTGGTTACCATGGTTTAACAATAGTAACCATGGTTTTTGGTATTAGCCATGGTAAAACAATAGGTAATTTTTGTAATGGGACAGTGGAATTATTTTTCAATGTCTTCACAAATGTAAAGTGACTGACATACATCAGTGTCTGTTGTATCTGAATACAGTTGACGACATCACATCTGGTTAGTGTTTCATCAGAGCTCACACACACACACACAGACATGATGTTATTTGTTGTGAATAAATCTCCATGTGTCTTCAGAGATTTATCATCTGCAGTGCTCTGCCTTTTTGTACACTGTCTAAATCTTCAAGTAAGTAAATATCAGCCATCAAATTATTGAGCTTGGAGCCAATCCAATAAAAGCTGTAGTTCTTACTTGTCAAGTTTGATGCGGGCGAGCAGAGGCTCCAGCCAGCCCGTGGTGCACTCACAATGGGCATCCAGAAAGGTGATCACCTGACCTGTGGAGATGGACGCCCCCTTCAACCGAGCGCGAATTAAACCAGAGCGTTGCTCCATCCGGACCACCCTGACGGGCACTTCCAACCGCCGGACGTACTGTTCCAACTTTCGTTTCAGGAAATCTACACACACACACACAGGGAACAAACACACAGAAGGTTGGCGTGGCTTAGTGGTTGAAAATTTCAACGGGTGAATATTGCAGGTTCAAATCCCACAAGGGGAAATTCATGAGTCAATGATATTGTGTCTTTGATCAAGGCAGTTAACACCAATTTCCTTTAGGTGGATTGGTCCTGTAATAGGCCAGTCCCACTGGAAAAAATAGAGGTATATGTCTTTTTAGCAGGTAAATGTACTGTAAATGTTAATTAAAACTGTCTACAGGTGCCAAATCGCTACAAACAAACACATAATGCAGTAAGTGAAAGATCGGATCATCTGGAGCTTTGCATTCTATTAAAGTCTTGCTTGTACAAACATCAGATTCATATATTCTACAACATAAATCTCACATTAATTATCTAATTTCCAGTAGTGGGGCTTCAGCGTGATATTAAACAGCCATATTGGCGATGTACACGTGCTATTCTCCAACCATTTTCAGCCATTTCAATGACTGATCAAGCATAGCTCTACATAAGCATCTGCTGTGGGCGGTTGAGTTCATGTTGCCCATGACTCCAACTCTGGTTTTAAGAGCTCTCAGCTTCCGTACAACTGCCGCTACAAGAGCCACATCCTCAGCTGCAGCAGCCATCTTAAACTGTTCCTCTTTCAGAGACTGCTGGGGGATATCAGCGATTTTGTTCTTATCAAACAAGCTGTTTCCAAGAGCCACTGAACTGTCTGACAGGATTATTCAAACCAAGACTTCTGAGGCACATTGAGGTCAGACTAGAACCGTGAAATGAAACAAAATGAAAAGAAAGAGGAAGCCTGTGAAACATCAGCATTTATTTTTAGTTACATTTATGCTCTTTGGTGTACCTTGACCCAAGAGAATCTTAACATGGTTACACATAAGCTGTGCAAGTGACAACTACTTAAAGGGATAGTTCACCCAACAATGAAAAGAAAAAAGAAGATATTTTGAGAAATTTCTCAGTGGTTTTGTGTCCATACAATGTCAGAGTCAATGGGTGCCAGTGCTGTTTGCTTACCAACGCACTTAATAATATCTTCTTTTGTGTTCCTTAGAAGCAATAAAGTCATACAGATTTGGATTAACACGAAGGTGTGTGACGGAAGAATTTAGATTTTTTGGCGAACTATCCCTTTAAAGAGACCCAAAATTAAAAAAAAATTCTACACTTAAACAAACACAAAAAAAGTTATACCTTTACCTTGTCCTTATAAAAATAATTTAATGCAGTAACATAAAAATCTGTATGATGTACACAGATGTAATCGTAAGACTTGTACAATAGGGAACGTATAATACGTTTCCACAGAGCTTTGTCTGCTCTCTCATGCTTTATTTGAGGTGAGCTATGTGGAACAGAATACTCTGAACTACACAAGCTGCAGGAATTACTCATTCCAATGCCCCCCCCAACACTCCAGAAACAGAGAGATAAAGAAGACTGATCGAGTGTCGGATTCATCAGGGGGAAACGAAATGACTGAACTTTCATTTTCTGCCTCATCTCGCTGTCTGGTCATCTCCCCGTTTCTCTCTAAACTGCAGGAAGACATAAGCCATCAATGTTTTTATAATCTTTAATTAGGGGAACATAAAAACACACATTTTTAAAGAATTTTCACAATAGGCTATTGTTCTACATTTATATAAATACAGAACCTACAATAGGCTATATTATGACAGTTTATTGTAAAAACAGGCTGTCAGGTACTGAAAAAGACAGAAAAGCTTCTGACTTTTTCATTGAAGCACCTCAAAGCTATTGTATATAACTATCAAAATCTTTTAAAGCCATTGGGGTGAGCTACTCTTTTCCTCTCCATTAAGTTGTTGTATCCAAGGCTACGTGAGTGGGGAAAAATAATATTAACCAATAATGTTATAGCTAACATGTTTCCCCCTTACAAGCCAAATAAATCCAGATGCCTAAAATGAAGTCCCATCTCCCATTTCTGGCCACTGAACATTCTGTTACACACAGAAATATGCCACATTATGGAAATTAAACCATATGTGAAAGCCATTCCATTTAATTACATTAAAAACTGTGTCAAATTTGTACTTTACTCAAATGAGCACTCACTGTGTATGTATGTCTAAATCTGTGCACATGTAAATCAATATACTGACATTCCTTTAGTCATTCAGTTAGAAATAAAGAGGAGAAAGTGGGCGAGAGAGAAAAGGGGAGGAGAGCGAGAGAGGACATCATTAGAGGACAAAATTGAGCAGCAGCTAGATGAGAGGAAGAATTTGGGTCTTTATCTCTCCACAGGAGAGACAGATTAGCACCGATGAGGAGGGAAGAGCTGGGGGGGCGGTAGCTATTCTTATGCAGGCTGTGACCTGCGGAGTCAATCTATTACTGAACGAAGTAGTGCATGTGTGTGTGCATGACAGTAACAGAGAGAGACCGAGAGAGAGAGAGAGCGAGAGAGAGAGAGAGCGAGAGAGAGAGAGACAACACATCAATGTAACTTTTTTGCATTTGTCAGAATGTTGCAACGGTTTGCAGGACTGCACGTGTCTGTGTGCGCCCCTGGCTTCAATGACACTTTAACACACTCATGAACACTTTACAGTCTCTCCACAAACTGTATTTTGATCTGCATACAGTTAATTACATACACACACAGCACTGACCGTATAAACATACATGTACACACACAGCTTACTGAAAATACAAACACACACACACACACACAGTAAATTACTTTCAACAAAGCCTTTCTTCCTATTGTTAATCTTTAGAAAAACATTGTTAATGTGTAAAAACAACCCAAGTGTGTTCCTGTAGCTCCATTGGTAGAGCATTGTGTTAGCAGTCCAAAAGATTGTGGGTTTGATTCCCAGGAAACACATTTGACATACTGATCAAATGTACAGCTTAAATACACTGTAAGTTGCAAAAAGCATCAGACAAAAGCATCTGCCAAATGCATCAACTTCTTGTGAAGCTTGGCATGTCAACAAAATGCTGATGTTATTTAAACTAGCAAACAGGTGTGAAAAAGTACAAAGTAGACACACACTTGTGAAACCATAATTAGGAACAGTTAGTTTGCAGTTACAGTCACTATTTACTTTCCAATAACCGTGAGTGGTTATAAGAGAGGAAGAAACACTGACAGAAAAGGAAGAAATCAATTTAGAAAAGGAAACATGAAGGACAAAGGGAGAAAAGGGGATAGATAGTTTTTTAAAGTGTGCCCTTCAAATAAATGGTGCTCTTTAAAACTGTAAGGTCAGCGTTTCCACTCTAGTGTGAATGATTGAGGGCTTACACTGTTAGAATTCACACTGATAGAAGACAGAAACAGTCTGTGTTATGTCTCAAACTACCACACACAAATAAGTCATTCCAATTGTCAGAGCCTTGGCCTAGTGGTTAGTACATGTTGCAAGTTGCAGTTCTGGCTTGCAACATTTCTCAGTCTTGTTTCCCCTTCTCCATTCTATTGAAAAAACAACAGCAATGGCTAAAGCACAGTACATCAAAGTGCTGTGAGCAGCAGTTTAAGTTTGTGAGAAAATGTTCACCCAGTAGCCATCTGCTGTAAGACGGGTGACACAGGCCACTGGCTAAGGGCTTTCAGCAGCCATGGCCATAATACCTGAGGCTGACAGAGTGACACAGAGGTCATGTATGTGGGGGTCAAAAATACCCCAAAGCAGCTGATCAAGCCCACTGCCAGCCACAAGCCCACTAAACACTGTTCTGCAGTCAGTGCTCATAAAGAACAAGTTCTAGAGTCTATGTGTGAGTGTATGAAGGATAATGACAGTGTAATTCCAGGTGTGTTCATTACACCTACTAATCCACTAATCCCATCATCTAGCCAAATTACAGGTTAGTATGTCAGATAACAACAAAGAGACTAGAGTTACACACATACACACACCAGCAGACACACAATAGAGCTACTCAGAGACAACATCACCACTCTCTCTCTCTCTCTCTCTCTCTCTCTCTCTCTCTCTCTCTCTTTCTGTAAACCTGTCCCAACAAATACAGTCACTTTCAAGAGTGTAAATCAAATCTCAGCTTTGAAACCAACAAGGTCACTGGACATCTTTTTCTTCCTGATGTGTTCTGTTCCCTTTAACACAAACACACACTCGCACACACTAACACAGATCAGAGCGGACATGATGTGAGCATTTCTAAAGAGTGGAAACAAAACCATGTCATTATCTCCACAGCGCTGCAATACAATGTTCTCATCCTAACCTAAATTACTGATCTGTGTGTGTCAGTATTAATGTATGTGAGTGATTTTGCAGCAATTAGCACCACATCATTTCCTGTGTGAGGAACAGTTCACCCAAAAAAAATCTGTCATCATGAATTTTGAAACTCATATGACAGGATTATCATTGAACTATCCTTAATAATCCTAAGTAATAATAATCAAAAGAGCTTCAACAAACACACGCTCACCTCTCTCGCTAGCGTCATCCACCAGCACGATTTCCTCCAGCAGGTGTCTTGGTGATCTGTCGATGACGCTGTGGACTGTTCGGAGCAGAGTGGTCCACGCTTCATTATGAAACACAATCACCACACTGGTGCGAGGGAGGTCATCCGCATACACCTTTGTTTTACACCTGCAAAACACACACATACAGCCAATAAAAATGGATGAGCTACCAAGCGAACCAATCAACCCCAGCATCCCAAGACTCTACAATCAACAACAATATAATCAATTCACTTGCATCATTGTCTTTAACTCGACTGCTCCTGGAAGGAGCCAATGAAATGAACCTAACTCTCACCTCCAGAACACACACACTCAAAGGCAGCACTGGGCCTGGAGAGCTACAGAGAGCAGTGCCTGAGATGAGATTGGCACTTATCTCAAACACACAGGTTGTTATGAAGAAGTGGTGAGTGGAGAGCTGATGGAGAGACTGTGAAAGCATCTTATCTACTGAGAGAAGCTCTAAAAACAGAAAACACTGAAGCAAATGATTTTACAGAGTCTGAATGAGCATCAGCAGGTTGGATCACACCTTACTAGGTGTGTAAGAGCTAATCTTTAGTGTGAATGAGCTAACAATTACCCTTCACCTACAGATCCTTTACAGGGAGAGAGTTCTTTATTACGATTGTTGGCCCTTTTAGGGAGCAAATTAGAGAGAGTGAGAAAGAGAGAGAGAGAGAGAGAGAGTGAGAGAGAGACAAAATGCTCTTTTGCCTCTGGAAAAGGCTTTAAATTCCAGTAAATGCCTCAATATGCAAAAGTAAAACATTCTTTTCCTCCACTTCCTGATTTAAATTTTCATAATTTGGCCAGAGCACAGGCTCTGACTGGTTGATTGAGGTGTTGTGGGAGGGGCTAAAGAATGTGTTGATTGTTTGCCAATTATGTAACTGCGGGTCACTGTGCCAGCCTGTGCTGGGGTAGGAACAGGAAAGGCAGTGTTTGTTATATCTGAAGAGCTAAAGTGAAACACACGCTCTTCACTTCCTGCTTTATTTCTTGTATTTCCTGTTTGCCCATGCACAGCTGGCCCAAAAGGACAAAACATCAATCACATACACAAGCACTAAACCATATTGTGAGGTAAACAAGAACCACAACACTCCAGTTTATTAATTAATTGTATACAAACATAAACAAAAAACAGCATTAAATATAATATCACATAGTACCTTCACATTCTGTTCATACTTTGTCTCATCTGTGGAAAAGCAGTCCACACATACACACACACACACACACACACACACACACACAACAACCACACTACAGCTAATATTCCTGTGTTCCTCCCTCATCTTCTTTGCATGAGAGACACAAAACATCCCCCAGCTCAGTGTCTCACACACACACTATTAATTAAATGAAGGTGAGGGGTTGTAGACCATCATGTATCATCACTGTGGTAACACAGACTCTTATCTTTCTTAAACTAATCAACCTACAACAGGTCTCTGGAAAAACACACACACTGCTCTTTTTAAAGTCATTAACCTGATGTCCACTCTCAGGATCCCAGACAACAGTTTAATTTGCATCAAGGCATCTTATTGGTCAGCCCTGCTACCTGTCTGTTTAAAAATGGAACACAGATTTTTATCTGTCTCTCTCTCTCTCTTTCTCTTTCTCTGTCTCCCTTTTCTACCTACAATCTTGAAGATTTTCTGTCTTGAGCTTTTTAAAGACGACATAAATTCAAAATGGAGTTTATGGCTTTAGTCCACAGCTTTTAGTGCCAGTTTTATATCCAGTTATGTGATACTGTACTCTTTAATAAAATTAACAGATATGCGTTTAATTTATGCGTAAAATTTAGAGACTTTCATTTTTGGAAAATAAACCAAAAATGTTGCCAAACTAATTTTACACTACTCAGATTTTGTCCAATCAAATTTTCACTAGACTGACAATGTACCTCCCCCAATACCATCTGCAACTAATCGGCAAGTAGCCAATTATCGCTCACCATCTTGGTGTAACTGAACCCTATTGGCTTCTTTAAAAATTTGATTAAATTGATCTGCTTCCATATGTCTCACCCAAAGTGCTTCAACAGAAAATAGGCAACACAAGAAAATAGATCTGTGCTCATCAAGCATGAGTCTTAAAATAAAAAACAAATCAATTTAGTCCAACAGGGAGATCACGTATTTATTCTCTCCAATCAGCACACACAACATGATCCAACTTTGAGTGAGCTGAGTGGGTGAGAGGCAGCACATATGTCTGGGCATGTGTGTAAGACTGAAGACTAAATCAGGCTAAAATAATATAGAAAAGAGTAGCTGATCAAAAGATGGAAGGAATCAAAGATGAAAGACTCACACATGCTCACACAAAACCTCAGAGACATCCAAACACAAACACACACACACACAAAATCACATTTATCAGGCCCCAGGAATAATAGGGTATATTGGGTGCAATCAAATAAAGACAAAAACAGCCGCAGGTCTGTAACACTCTTTCACCATACACACACACATTATTATACTGGAAATTTTATCAGAATCCTCTGGCCAAATCCCGCTAAACAACACAGTGATTGAATTTCTGCACCATGCAATTTTACACACATTGTGCGTCTGTGTAAAATATTATGTACAGATTCTCTCTTCCTCTCCCTAGGGTGAAGAACAATGACAGACAATAGAGAAAACTGTACGTTGGTCATGAATTCTTACAAACATTAATCAAAATAAACACACACATACTATATAAGTCTCTCTGAGCAATGGCTAACCAAACCAACTGAAAGCAACAGAAAGAGACTAAAAGATAGCATTAAGAAACCACACAGAACAGAACGAAATTGTTCTACAGTAAAATTAGACACATAAAGAGGATTAAGTTCATGTCTTTGAAAATTAGGAGTGTTAAGCTAATTTAATCATAGATGTTTTACAGCTTCCATTAAAAAAAGAAAAATTTAACACAACAGAACGACAGAATGAACAATTATTATTGTGATTATCTAACCACAGGGACCAACTCTAGTAACATTATGACTATACACAGACACAGAGACAAACATGCTGTATCCTGCAGGAGAGGCCCACCCATAAAAACTGAATCCTGGGCCCTGTGATCTTCAGTGACAGCTCTGGCCCACACTGCACATAAAACAAATTGGAAACAGAAGTGCACTAACTTACAGCGCTCAAACAACACAAACCAAGGGCATCCTCTATTCCCAATTCAATTCAAAACAGGCAGCCATTGGGACAGCAGCAATAATCTAAAGTTGTGTTTTATTTTAGATGCTTTATAAATGCTTGTTTATGTTTGTAAATACGTGTACAAATATAATTTTGGCAGTGTTTTGGCAATAAAATGCTTTTTTTTGGCAAAAATACAGCTTTCTTGTTATTGTGCCAATAAATGTACCTGAATCTGAGAGATAAAATTATGTAGAGGAAATATTGTGTTACCTTACTACAGTACAGTGTTCAGCATCAAACACACACACACACACACTTAAACTTGTCTCTCCCTGACAGCAGGAATGCAGTAAAGGAGAAAAGGTCAGAATTGTTCCCAGCTGTGAGCTGCTCTCTCTTTAGGACATACAACTTTAAGAGTCAGTCAGTGTGTGTTTGTGTGGTTGTGTAAAACTGTGTTGGATGTAAGTTTACAGTTTTGGCTACATGTTTTAAATGATTGTGTATTACTTGCTAATTACAGGAATATAAGCCAAAAAAGCTTCTTACCACATAGGGAACCAAACCAATGAAAACTTACACACACACACACACACACACACACACACACACATACAGAAACTAATTAAAAAAAGTAAAAAGGAGAACTTGCATCAAGATGCAACAAGATGCATCATTTAGCTGTGATATTACACAATTATGTAAATGTTCACATAATTAAAAAACAACAGCCAATCAGGTAATCAGTCAAACTGTAGAACAGGTAATTATTTTATGAAGGTCTATATCCAACAATAAATCATGATATTTAGGCCATATTTTACCTTTCTGTGGTTCATTTTGTAATCTTTTACCTAACACCCACTTTTAATGTTAGCTTATAGTCTCATAGGTTTGTAACAAAAAAGTTAAACTTAAAATGACTGTTTTATATTTGTTCTCTCTGACTGAGAGAAATCAAAGGACTAGATCATTTGTTTTGACTTTAATACATTTAAGACTTGTGTATACAGGCAAATGGCATTTGTGTTGAATGCCAGAGTTTTATTGACACATGAAAAAAATTTACTTTAGAACTCTATTCGATTCTATTATTCTATACCTTGTTCCTTATTTTTTATTGGCTGAATCTCATTAATCAGCCTTTCTGCTTCCTCTATTGGCTGTCAATATCCCCCAAATCTCTCATGCACAGACTCATGCACAGCACAGTTCACAGATGGGTGTGTAATTGAAGAACGAGCCACCCTTTATCATCACAACCAGGCAGAGATACATAAGCATGTTTCCTCACACACATACTTTACTTTGACAGATGCATTTTCAATTGCTTTCATCTCCACTTTCCTTTTCCCTCACCTAGTTATTCCACTCGTTCCAGTCCTTCCATAGAGATTGCAATAACTTCTTTGATATCAGATCTCTCTCTCTCTTGCTCATCCTTCTTTGATATGCAATTTATGGAAACAGAGTAATGTATTCCATTTAACTCCATTCACAGCAGCAAAACAGTAATTTTGCACACATCACACAGCACTCAGGAGCTACAAGTGTGTGTGTGTGTGTGTATGTGTTGTGTGTGTGTGTGAGATGATGAAGAGAGCAGAAGGTCAGGAAAAACAGAAGCCAGTGGAAAGAAGGTTTATCTGCTGAGGCAAGTAAAGCATAATGACATGTTAGTGGAGCGTTGCTAAGATACTGTCAAATCAGTCTAATCAGAATCTGATCCTCCAACCAGACAAGGAGTGTGTCATTTTTTTTCAAATGTTAAAAAACTTCTTATCCCAGCTTCACATGCAGAGATATGGAGGGGGGTATTTTTAAAAACAAATAAATTTGCACACTACTCTTTGTTTCTTTAAAAGGTTTCAGGCTGCATGTTAACAAGCATGTTACCAAACTAGTGATACTGCAGTGCAGTGGCCATTTTATTAGCTACATATTTCTAGCAAAAGGAAGGTCCCGCTTTTGCCCCCGCAACACCCTGAATCTTCTGTGGCTTTGATTCAACAAGGTGTTGAACATTCCTTGGAGATGCTGGTCCGTGTTGCCATGACAACATCATACAGTTGCTGCAGATGTGCCCTCTGCAAATTCACTTTGTAAATCTGCTGTTCAACCACATCATATGTATGTGTGTGTGTGTGTCTGTGGGGAGTTTCTGTGTGGGCAGAATAAACAAGAGAGAGAGCAATTAAAATACTGCAAATGTAAAAATGTAAAACTAAACAAGTAAATCATTGCAAGTGTAAATGCAAAAATATGACTAATGTTTAACATGTAAACGTCATTGTCAACAATCAGGAAATGTCTCATTATGCTGACGTGGTTTTATTTGGTGAGGATGCGTTAATTGATCTTCAGGGTGTGAACAAGTGTTTTCCTCACTTTTATGATGCATCTTTCTGTCACACTCACTACACACACTAATAAAAACAGCACAAACACATGATATCTGATTCAAGCACAAATGACTGACTCCTAATCCAATGAGCCACTTTTCTTTAATGAATCAGCTGAATAGGTTCATGAATCAATTTCAAACCCACAAGATATCGGCTTGAATGGATCTGAATCATTCAATCACACTGAGCTGGCTTTCTAGTCTTATTTAAATCTTTTCGCTCCAAATAAATTCAAATTAAGACATCTACATTTTTAAAACAGTAAGATCATGAGTCATGGGTACACTTAAATATAAAATTTACATTTACACATTTGGCAGACACTTTTATCCAAAGCGACATTGCATTATACTATACATTGTTTCTAAGTATATTCAATCCCTGGGATCGAACCCATGACCATGGCATTGTTAACACCATGCTCTAACCACTGAGCTACAGGAAAGCTGTAGCTTATATTTAGACTTGATTGCAAGTTAAGACTAAACACTAAGCAAAAGAAAACTGAGTTCTGACACTCATTGGTACTCGTACACCGGCTCAAGATATATCTCTTGATGTTGTTTACCCCTCTTCCCTCACTAATTTCTTGTGCTCTCTAGGAATAAAATTAGCAAGAAATATATACTATAAATACTATATATTTACATACATATATCACACACTTAACATGCTTATCATGACTTAGCCAGAGGATCTGTTGGTTCCATGTGTGTGTGTGTGTGTGTGTGCGTGCGTGTATATGTATATGTATTTACACCCACAGAAAGAGAGAGAGAAGAGAGGTTTATTACATCAACTCATTAGGGCCCAATAATCCTGTCATTTTATCAGACCTGTTGTTTCCTCCTGTGACCTAGTGATTTATCACTGCACCAGACGTTGTCAGGACGCATATGCACACAGTTTAATTAATGAAACACAATCAACACAATACTTGTGTGCGCAGCTGCGTGCGAGTGTGTGAATATTACACACATCTTTCTGATTTACTTGGAGACCCCGAATAACATCACTGTCATGGTGGAATAGTTTCCATGGTCGCGCCCGAGAAAGAGAACGTCCAGGGACTTATTAAAACCGTAAATATTGAAGGCAAAGCCCTTTGATTGTGTGTGTCCACTGCGGCAGGAAAATCTCCACACATTATGTAGTGCAGTGGGAACAGAGAGAAATGTTTGGAGTGATATCCTACAGAACAAAAGAAGCATCGCAAATCACACACACACACACAAATACACACACGTCATTTTCTCTGCTTTCTCAAGAACGATTCTAAAGTTTTTTTCCACACTTCTTCTATTCACGGCTTTGTTTTCATCGGTCTCGATTCTCAAATTTACCCGAATTTATGTTGATGTAAACACAACAACAAACACAGCAAGTAGCAGAAAAAGTGTACTGCTGGGAGAAAATCAGAAAACTTTATCCTATCAGAAAACCTTTTGCATTTTTACAAATACATCACTTTATTTACCCTCCCCAAAAGGAGGTTTTGCTCAAATTTGTCAGGGTGGCTGCTATGCACACAGGGCAATCTGACCTCTACAATACAAACACATTAGCAGCCAGTATTTGACACGGCAAGTGTGGAGGGTAATACGTGTTTAAATAACACGGGGTCAATGATTGGTACACATTAAACACCACACGCTAGTCTGTGGTCCATATCTGAGGCGGATGTGGACGTGTGCATCTTTTTTTTATGCTGCTTATTTCTCAGCTATTTCTCAGACAGAATAGCCTGTCCAGTAATAAGCTACCTTCTTCATCCAGAGTGATGTAACAAAACTGCTGGTAATAATGCATTAATCTTCCAGTTTCAAATATGCTCACCTAAAATGTCCCTCTCTCTCTCGTTCTCTCTCTCTCTCATGTGAAGTATTGTAAAATTTTACATTGGTTTATTTAAATAAACACAATAAAGATTCACTAATTCATTCTGATCATCTGTTTACTGCTGTCAGCTTCATTTAGATCCTCATTGTTTCTCATTGCAGATTAATACTGTTCTGATTCAACACTTTTATTGTCACACACTTTCATAGGACGTCAGCTTGTCTCCAGCCAACCCTTCACTTTAATAAATTTGTGTCTGAAAATAAGATGAGTCAGTAAATGCTCATTCACCGTTATATCAGAATTATACAATCACATTTTAGTGAAGGTGCAAGCGTTTCGGCTCTGACGCTGCGTAAATGTGTGTGTAAGAGTGTGTGTGTGTGTGTGTGAAGTTGACTCATGACTGTGACTCTATAATTGACACGCTCTTATCTTTTAATTGAAAATGTTGATTCTATTGGTTTGCTTCAAACACATCTTAGAAAAAAATGCCTCTTCAGTAATTAATCTGAGAGGTAGAAAATAAACACATTTCACGGATCAATGTTTACACTTCACACCCTGACACGCATTTCACTGTGAAGAACACGCGCACACACACACACACACACACACACACACACCGCGTCACACCAGTCAGTCAAACAGTCAAAGATTCACCACAGCTCAGCCAATCAGAAACACAATTTCACAGTGTTCATTTGGCTAATTAATAGGACTGACAATCAATTAAACATTTTAATTAAACTGATTACATGATATGTTGATTGAAAAATCTAATAATTCACAATTATTCACATATATCAATATCTGATAAGAAAACACAACAAATGAAGATAAAGACATTTTAACAAAACTATTGCTGCAGATAAGCAAAGCCATTAATTACATACAGCTTTACAATCATAATGGACATTGCAAAAGGTGGTCTTTAAAATTGTTGGGCTGTGTACCCAGCAAACAGGGAACCTTATCAGAACATTGGCTAACGTTCTTTGAAAGTTCTTTCAAAGAACGGTCTTTTAGATATCATATACCAAAACATTATTCTTAAGTTAGTGAAATAGTTTGTGGAACATATGATACAGAATCAAAAAGGTTCTTATCACCAAGAAATAATGTTAATACATACTTTAAAGAATTAATTTTGAACATGCTAGAACATTCAAAATATCGTGCTGAATGTTTTTGTTACTAATGGAAACATTAGGGAAATGTTATTACAACCTAAACTTGTTAGCTGGGTACACATCAGATGTATGTCTTTGGCATTGTGTTTTTATACATCTCAGGTCATAAGAGACATGGTTAAAGACATCATGTCAAGATAAAACTTGCTCAACACACACACACACACACACACTCACCCCTCTAGTCGGACATCTGGTAAAGATCGGTTGAGTGCGATCATCTCACTGGCCATCAGGTTAAACTGGTTTATCTTAAACAGCTCCTTCATCTTCTCCTGCTGGTCTTTAGAGATCACCACTGGTTTTCCCATCTCCCCTGGGCCATCGTGAGGCCTCAGAACCACAGCTGAAACACAACAACGGTTACAGACATTTCCCTGCATTTTTAGTGCATGTGCATTTGTGTGTTTAGCTGAAGATAATGACCATTCTTAGTCATGGGAGTTGACTTTTATCTTACAATGTATAAACACATTCCTTAATTTAGCCTGCACTCACACACAAATATATACTGTATATTCTGTTGGCTCCACCCAAAAAGTGGATTTTTAAAAACTGTGTGTATTTTTGTCATTATGACCAAATTGTAACTTTTCTGCATGCACTAGTAGTAAGTAGTAAGTACACAAGATTTGGAAGATTCTCAAATCAAGCAGAAAGAACATGGATCACCAGGTTTGGAACAAACTTGTAGTCCATTCCAGCACAAACACATGCTGACATTTAAGAAAAGGGGGGCACACCAAATGCCATGGCCAAGTCATGGAAATAATGGTTTCCATTTAATGTTTACAAATAAAACAAATATAAGCTTGCTGACTAGTGATGTGTGTGCAACTGTTTCACCAGATCTGAATGTGTATGTGTTTTTGTTTGTGTGTTTGTGTGTGTTTGTCGAGCTTGTGTAGGTGGATAAGCACTGAGCTTTGATCATTAATAACTCCAAAAGCATGCTTTGGTGAGATTAAGGTCAGATTTGCAACAGTGAGAGATTACATTTGCTCTAAGATGCAAACTGACTGTTTTAAATCCCTGTGTGTGTGTGTGTGTGTGTGTGTGTATAACTGGGATTCTGGGGGAAGAAATCTTGTAATCATCACTCAGGACACACACACACACACACACAAACACACACACACACAAACACACACACACACACACACACAAACACACACACACACACACACACACATATATATATATATATATATATATATATAAACGCACATATATATAAACAGCAGAAAATGTGGTTAATTTATGTGGTGAGCAAAGTATAACAGGTTATTGTTTAGTTACTGTTTTATGAGATGATGACCAAAGCAATGGCCAAATCTTGAGTGACCACACAGAAAGTAACTGAAGTGACCTGGTCAGAGGTCATTTAGGGGTCAGTAAATGACAAAACAATGTGAAAGGAAGTGCTATCCTCTTCATTCTTTATCTCACAGACTGTTCCTTCCCTACAGCAGCTTAAAAAAAGATTTGGACCCTTAGGCCATGCTTACAGATACGTGGCAGTCTTTACATTATATAACAAAACATAAAACACAATGGCATTTATTTGAAGAAATACAGCATACAAACACTTAATTTAACTTATATGATTCATTCCTTTTAAGTGTGACAAACTGTCAGGGTCTTAAAGTGCTCAAATCCTCTCTACTCTAGATTTCTTCTATTTTCAGTTCACTCGCTTTTCTATCCTTTCAGATACTGTAAACTGTGGAGCTGGAATGTGTTTGTGTCCTTCAGATTATAAAAAGTCGATACAGCTCTGATACTATCATATTATATTTCTATATTCTCTTTCTCTTCCACACAAATACACACAGTTCAATACAGATATCACATTATCAGACACACACTCCTAAAAAAGATGATCTCTTTTGTGTATTGTGTGTTGTTGAATGTTTTCTGTTTCTGTTTAAACATAACGTGTGATGAGGTTTACTTAGATATATTTTCTAAACGAAATTCTCTAGAAAATAAGAAAAATCTGACTAAACTTTACTTTTCGACTTTTCAAACTGTTCATAGTTTTTTGTTTGTTTGATAGTTTTTAATGCTAAATGTTTTCTTTGAGGTTTAGGGTTAAGGGTTGGGTTGATCTCTAGTAATTACTAGCTAGGTAAACGTGTGTTTTCTAAGCTTGGTAACTTAATAACATACCTTCCCATTTTTATATATTTGGGTTTTCCATTCGCATTTATGAATTTGGCAGATGTTTTTATTCAAAGCGACTTATAGTACATTCAACATATACATTATTTATTGGTATGTGTGTTCCCTGGGCTTTAAACCCACAACCTCTGCGCTGCTAATGCTATGCTTTATCAAATGAGCTAGAGGAACATGTCATTATTTATAAAAATGACACCTTAGGTAAATAATGTTTATTTCATTTTAAAAATGCATAAATATTTCTGTTACAAATAGAGTGTGGGTTAGGGTCTGTAATTACGTGACCCCCATTTAGATAGCGAAAAACGTTTGTGTGTGTGTTTATGTGAATGTGTGTATGTATACTCACTGTCTTTCCCCGGCAATCCTCTGTCTTTTTTGTCGTCACATTTGTTGCACTCGCTGAAGTAAAGCAGGATGAACATGTCTAGCATCACCCACACTAGAGAGGTGGCCAGCACCACCTTACAGTACGCAAACTTCCTCATCTTCACACCTGAAACACACACACAGACTGTTACACACAAACACGTAAACACGTGAATCAGCCAGTGTTTCTCCCACACACCTACAGCCAGACACACACACACACACACTTTTACCTGTTTTTTATAAACACACAAACAAAACACAGCTAGACAAGCATCTATGTTGGCAGTAACAACACACTGCCTTGGAAAATGCTTGCTATATAAAAAATCAAAAAAATCTACAGACAGACATTTTATCATCTTCAAATCCCAGTAAAGCAGTACAGAGATAAAAACATTTTTGCAGCATTTTATTCTTTTAAATGACCATTTCCCACCCTATGACCCCTAGAATTGTTACTGTACCTTTAAGACTTCTATATGCAAATAACGTCATAATTTAATTTTTGGGTGAACTATTTCTTTAACAGACTTCCTTTAATCCAACCAACCACTTTCATTAATGAACTTGGAATGAATCTTTTATTAGCTAGAGTCGGGGAAATAAGCGGATAGAGGAATGAAAGGGAAAATGAGGAAAGGAAGGAAAGATGAGACGTTCCTCTGGGATGTGAGATACGTGTGTGATATGCTGTGATAAAGGAGAGGTCATTACACATAATATCATTATATCACATAATGTCTAATGACACAACATTACAGATCACACACTGAGGACATGAAGCCCCAGCTACAAGATCACACAAACCCTCAAAACTCAAACCACTCATAGTCATTTACTAGAATACTCCATAACACAGTGTGTGAACATTCAAAGGTCCTGCCGCTTTCACTGTTCTGGGAATGTTCTGCACTGGATGTCGGTGGGATTTGCGCTGATGTTCATGACCCTAATGTTGGCTTTTTAGACAAAATGGTAAATGTTTTCTCATTTGTAAGTTGCTTTGAATAAAAGCATCTGCTAAATGAATAAATGTAAATGTTGGGGGGAGAGAGGCTGACTCATTGGTGTTTCAGTGGTGTTTCAACTCAAGGAGTTTAGTGTGGTTAAGCTTTAAAGTTTGATGTTTGATAGTTAAGCGGGTCCACACCAAACTCAGTAAAACTCAGTGTTTTTGTTTGTCATCCTACGACAAGGCCGTATTTAAAGTCTTTTGTAGACAAAGCATTCTGCAGAATTTTTTGTCTTAGGCTACGTCCACATTAACCCAGATCAATATGAAAATGCACCTTTTTCTCTATGTTTCAGCCTTCCACAATAACAATGCATTTTTGTTAAGCAAAAACAGAGCTTTTGCTAGGGTGGACAAAGAGGACCTTTAAATCAAAACACACATTTTCAAACAAATACAAACAAATGTGAATGCAGCCTAAGGAGACCAAATGACTGTGGGCTTGGTGTTCATACACCTGTTACTGTGTAACATAGCCAAACCCATTAATTAACCAGCGGGTGTTTACATACGGCCACGTGAGTTTACTCCATCTTTGATCCACTCATGCATCTGTGTGTGTAGTGAAGATTGTGCAGAAGCCGAGCTGTCCAACGTTTCTGCTGCTAACAAAACCAAACCTGAAAGCATCTTCTGCATGTTCTCTCTGGAGAGCAGTACTTCTGCCACTGCTGCCAAACTTCTGTCAGATTCTAGGTGTGGATGTATCTATAGGGTTCTTTGAAGTGTGTTTGTGTGACTGTGTGTAGCGCATCTCTTTGTGCTCTGCATAAGAGATGAGGGACTTCTGAAGAGCATGTAATAACCATCAAATAACAAAAAAGGGTCACCGGCCCCCCCGTTCCTTCACACTTTCTCTCTTTTTCTCTGCCCCACCCAGAACAAACGATCTGGTGGCACACTGTTCTGTTAATAAACCTACTATAAACCTAGTATGCCTAATTAGTCTTATACATCTCACACATATTATTTGCAATAATAACATTAACATGTCTGACATTTGTTCTGTGTTTTATTATTATTATTCTTTTTTATGTGTAAAGCTGCTTTGAAGCAAAGTAACGTTGTAAAAAGCGCTATATAAATAAAATTGGATTGAATTAATATATCATTCACAATACTTCAAATACACACAAGGTTTCTGAATGGGTTTGCAGTGTGTTACAACTTTTACTATAAAGCTGTTGGGTTATTGGCAATTTTGCGTCATTTGAGACATTTTAGGTTCTGTATGGCAGCCTTTTAGTTCTCGATTCTGTTGTTTTCTTAGAATGACCTAAACATCTCCTCATCATCTGTGGAGGAGTGTGAAAGTAATTACATACACAGTTTAAGAGTCAGTGTCTGAGCACTAATACGCAGCAGGTACGACAATTAGGAGATATTTAAATGACATAAATGTGAACGTCAGACAGAATGGGTCAGTATGGTGTTAAAGCAGTCCAACGCTTGTCAGACAGCCTTTGAGGAGGCCTGAGCAGCACACAGAGACTTTGTGTGTGTGTGTGTGTGTGTGTGTGTGTGTGTGTGTGTGCGTAGCTCAAGGTTACGTCTGGCACAGCGAGTTACACCACTGTCCTGGTGGCCCTCGTCCATCATACAAGCAACACCAAAGGCTGCAGCCCAGACCAGCTGGGCAAGACATTCATCACCCTGACAAAACACACATCTTGAGTGAACACGGGCTTGAGAGATGAAAACACACACATCTTTAGTGCACTGGCACAAAATGGTGAAGTCTGACATCAGAAACACAAACAAAGACTTTTGGATGACATCAGCACTCTCATTCAGGCTAATAGGACAGGACGCATTACATAACAGTGCATGCTGCTGACACGGTTGGCATGAAGTATAGATCCACACCCTCCAGTTGTGTTGTTTTTGGGGTGGGTGGGTGAGTGCAGTGTGCATCTGTCAGCACAAGTTCTATGTTATTATGGGAGGAAAGTTGTATGATAAAAAAACAGAGAAAAAACGAGAAAAAAACAAGAGGCAAATTGCGAATGTGAAAACAGTTATAATCCTGACAGCAAAGCTGATACAGAACACATATCTTATCAGATGTCAGCTCATCTCCAAATGGCCCCCCTCCCACACACACATACACAATTTGTTGTACATCAGCTCCACTATAAAACAGTCTGATTAAAATTATGTCTCTTCCTTCATAATCCAGATATGTTGTTTCCATCATTTATATGTGCAAAACACACTTCCTTGGACAAATACCATTGTCTTCAGCCCTATTCAGACAGTGACTGCTTCTCAGGATGACGTCAGTAGAGATAATTTGCCATTGTTAATTTCAATTCTCGGTTCTCTGAGATAAGCGGCGCTTGTGTGACCCTACAGAACTTTCGAAATCACTGTTGCATGATTCCTCCGTGCAAACCCCACAGGTGATGATTCTAATGGAAACAATATTACCACATGACCCTGGTGCTCATAAAAAATAAAACAGGAACTGACTCATTTCGTATCTAGACGGCAATAAAACCACCAGACAGCACCTGCAAATACTGAAATTGCATCACATCACCATGTGAAACAATTACAATCCACTTTAAAAACAGTTACTGACTCGATGCAACCTGTTATTCAAGATATAGCACACAGAGAGCAAGTACACACAGACATATATAGCACACGGATTGTACACACAGACACATATAGCACACGGATTGTACACACACACACACACACACACATATAGCACACGGATTGTACACACAGACACATATAGCACACGGATTGTACGCACAGACACATAGCACACAGATTGTACACACAGACACATATAGCACACAGATTGCACACACAGACACATATAACACATGGATTGTATACACAGACACATATAGTACACAGCATGCAAACGCAGACACAAAATCATCAAATAATATATTGCTGCTGTGATTGTTCTTTTGAAGTTTTGCATTTCGTTTCCTGTGTTACTTCCTGCAGGAGCATCTTAACGTCATGCATTTTCACACCATCATGCTGTTATCTGATTAATAACATAAGGTCAGATGCCCTATGTGTGTGTACATGTGTGTGTACAGGTCTGTGTGTGTCTGTGAACAGGTATGTCTGTGGGTCTGTACAGGTATATGTATGTGTGTGTGTGTGTGTGTGTGTGTGCGCGCAAACAGGTATGTATGTGTTCCTGTATAGGTATGCGTATGTACAGGTGTGTGTCACAGGCAGAAGGGGTTGGATTCCTGTTTCACTTGCCAGGCCAATGTCGGTCACACAAACAGCTCTTGCACATGAGAAACAAATGACATGAGAGAAAACAAAAAGGGTTCAGCGGAAAAGTCCACAGGAGCAGAAAGGATTGCACGCTAAAGTCTCTTAACAACTCTGCTTGGCAGGAAAACAGATGGGTGCACAGACACACAAACACACACACACAGCCCAATGGCATCACACACGCACGTCGAGATGCGAGACGGGAGGGTAATTAACTTTCTTTGGCTGATGCCGTCTGTTAGAGAAAAGAAACCCCCCTGCAGCCTCGTCTTCTTCTTACTCACGCAGCCACTGCGTCTTTCTCTCTACGCCTCCCCCTCTGTTATTTCCAAATGTTTCACTTAAGTTCTCTTCTTATAGATGCACACTAGCATAACAGAGAGGAGAACGTGTCAGTGGAGATTGGGGCTGAGCTATCCTGAGTTGCTTCTGCCTTTTGATGATGTTTAATAGATATCTTGATATTTATGGGTTTGCTGTGTTTTTTATTCAGGAGTGTCAGGAAACCATCATTTCAGCCAAACAGACATTGCAGATAAGAAGATTCAAAATTTTTACTGTAAACAGTACAGTTTACAGTATTCTATTTAAAAATAATCACGGTATGTTTTACCATATTCCCAAGATTGGGAATCAAATGACATAATCTTTACTAGTCAATTAATATCACTGTGATACCGACATGGTGGCTTAATTTCACATCATTAGCAAAATCATGACGATAATGACAGCAAAATCATTGTATATATCATTGTCTATTGAATATATTGTGACTATTCAAAATAAATTGCCCAGTCCTATTTGTTAATCGCCTCTCAGGCACTGTTCATATCAAATACACATAAAAAAATGTGAGATTTACTTTATTCCGAAAAAGCACCTATAGGCACAAACACGTCATTGGCGCACTGCATTATTATATTATGAGTTATGTTTATTAGATTAGTCAATTCCAAACGTCATTCAGCAAAATGAATTACAAGGTTAATTTTATTATAGTAGAAACAGGTCATAAAAACCAGACAAGCTCTGCTTTATCAAATTTCAGCTCAAATGGCATGCATTCTGACCGCAGCAGCGCAGCTCGCACGCTACTACTAAACTGGAAACTGTAGGCATGTAACATTTAAAGCATTGAGTGGAGGATACTACAGCTGTGATACAATGTAGTCAAATGAGTTTCAGTCTGTGTCAGTTATGCATACGATCCACCTTTGTGCAATAGGGGTTACGTAAATGTCAACTGAATTTAGTATGCTAGTATGTTGTTGTTCAGGTTAAATAAGCATTGTGCACACCGAGGGATCCAATCAGGCTGATTAGAGTTATTATATGAGAATTATATTATACGAGAATACTTATTCTCTGCCCTCTACTGTCAGCAGGACCGCAAAAACTAAATAGAACGTGACTGTTTAGACTCAAGGGAAGTCAGTTTGGCCCTCAAGGTCAAATTTTCCTGTAGAGTTCATAAAACACCTGACAAGGTAATCGAGGTCTTCAGGATTACTAGAAAGTTACAGGCAGGTAGCTTAATCAGGGTTGGAGCTAAACTCTGCAGGAAATTGCACCTGGAGGGCCAGAGTTGAGAACCTCTGCTCTTGACAATGTTGAAGCAGTTCACCAGAGCTCTGTAGGTTGTGCTGTGGTTTTTGTTTTGTGCTGACTGGATACGAAGTAATTAACCTGCCTCACTTGTACATGCACAGACGCACACAATACTACACACTGTTTCCTTGGCAAGAAATTCTTCCTCAAGTCACTGCTGTAATAAATGCCTTAGCATTTAACACACTAAATATAATTAGCACTACCAGTTAAAAGCATTTTCCTGCTACAACCTACACCTAACACTACATAGTAGTGTTTTAATAGTAGACTCTTTTCAGAACAAAAATACGAGACAAAGAGAGAGAGCGAGAGAGAGCGAGAGAGAGAGAGAGAGAGAGAGAGATGTCCGCTTTCTAAAATCTAAAATGATAATTCATGTCTTCAGGAGAGGTGTTGGAAAATTTTGTGGTGTGTGTGTGTGTGACAGAGATAAAACCTCAAAGAGAAAAACCACCTTTAAGCAGGATGGAGCTGCCAGACTTAGTTTCATAATTAACACACAACCAAGATACAGTCCTGCATAATGAACACACACACACACGAACTGGGTGACAAGGCAGAAGACTCTTGGCTGTTTAACAGATCCAGTCCAGTTATCACTGAAGCTTAAGTCCTATAATAACTCGGAAAGTATGTCCAGCTTCTGTTATATTGAGATGTCCAGGCTTCTGTAAAACTCCTGCTAACAGCGCTGTGTGGGAGTCATTCATGTCTGAAGCATTTGTCTCTGCTAGTCATCCTCACCCAGTGTGGTTAAGACTGCCACATACCGTAACCAGACTTAAGTGTGTGTGTAGGCCCATTATCTGCTAGTATTATGAAAAATTCCCTTCTTCCTTTACATTAAAAACCAACCGCTTCTTAAATAAACACACTACTACAGTCAGCACTTGGGTAAAGACGGATGAAGAGGAAGAAGACAAGAAAGAAAGCAGGATATGGCTGAAGAGGTGGATGACTTGAGTTTTCCCAGGACTCCCATGTGTGTTTATGAGGCTGGGCAGGCTGGAAATGTAACAGTGTAACAGGACATGCTCTTGGCCACCTTTTAGGAGGTGAGCAGAATTACCCAGAATGCAACAATGGCGCACAATATAACATTCTAATTTCAGACACCGGCTGCGAGCAGTGATGCCGGAGACAAAGTGCAAGTGTAGTGTGCGTGCATGGCGAAGAGCTGAAAATAAACTGACATCGCGAACAGGAAATTCTCAAGGTTTCTGTGCTCTATTTTCAAAACGGCTAAAAAAAGCTGTTTTCCTTAAGAAATTGTGTTCAATTCACTTTGAAATGATTTCTGTCATTATTTACTCTTTTTGTTGCAAATTTATATTGTTATTTTTTTCAGTGGAACACAATCTTTCCATGAAATGTTTTTGCTGCTTTTACCATGTCAAATAAATAACAAGTAAACAAGTAAATAGTGACTGTCTTACAATAATGTTGCAAATAGGAAAAATGATTACAGAGCATCTGTGGCATAAGGTAAAATACCCCCCCCCCCCAGTCTATGTAACTTCCTCCTCCTCTCAGAAATTATTTTGTGCCTTGAGCACAACCTCTTTAAAACCAGCTACACACACAATTCACAAGCTACACGCACGCACACACACACACAACAGAGAGAAATAGAACAACAGAACTGAGCAGAATGATACAGGGAGATGGAGGAAGGTGTGCGTCAAAAACTGCACCCAAGGCAGAAAACAAACACAAATTGATTACCAATGCAATGCCAGGCTGTAACACCAAGTAAAATTAAATACTTCAATTTGCAATCATTCAGCCATTTTGTGGCATTAGCCCGATCAATATGCATTACTGTCAGTTTAAGAGTTAGGAGTGAGGCTGACACACACACACTCATTTACTGTACACAGTTTTTTTAAACGTATTACATTATTTCAAAAAAATTACATTACATTAAAATAATGAGAAAACTTCCTCTTTAGATGCTAACAATGTACATGAACAGCATCACTGACATGCATCATTAATCATGTGTTGTCAAACTGAGCTGACACTGAGTCACAGTCAGCATAACAGAAATCAGCCATCAGACAGAATGACTGTGACTATCTGCTGTCCCAGCTAACAGGGAACGCTCTCAGAATGTTGGCTAACATTCTCTAAAAGTTCTCTCAAAGTTATCAAAAACGTTATTCTTAAGTTCTTAGTGGAACGTTTTAAAAACATTTTAAATAATGTTCTTATAACCAAACAGTAAGGTTAACACAACATTTAAAAACTGGATGTTTTGACTGTTCTTAGAACCTTCAAAATAAATTTTTTAACTTTTTTATTACTTAATGGAAATGTTAGGGATACATTCTTACAACCTAAAATGTATAGTTAATTTCCTGCATACCTGTTGAACTGAGGTCAGTGTGGGCGAGATCTCGTGTCCTACAGCACAGGGGCTCCAGCTGAGTGGAGCTGAGTTTGAGGTCCAGCCACAGACCTGTTACTCACACATGCTCCCTGCAAAACACAAATACATCTCCTGTTAGTGCAATTAGTCAGCATGGTTGACTGTGCACATACAGTACACTACATGTAAGTGGTAGACCAATATATTAGCATGGCTGATATTTGCTTATTGATCAATTGCCTATTTCATTAGATAGATACAGAGCAGAGAGACAGAAGAGGAAGGGGGAATAGTAGCAGGAAATGTCGCAGGCCAGATTCAAACCCGCATAATCCATTTGAGTCACATGTTTGGGGCACATGCGACTGCTTTTTCACATGTGAATACTAAAAGTAATCCCACAAGTAAATTGTTGTTCATCACATCCCTGAATGTCCCAAATTTTCCATTTAAATTTTAGGACAAGTAAACAAAACTGACCACTGCATCCAGCGATTAACTTTGAGACTCAAGGGAAATCAAAAATCCATGAGAAAAAATCAGCCTTGTGATGTTCTGTGTGTAAAAACATCTGTGGACTGAAGACAAAAGTCATAATCACAAAAGACTCTAAGATCATTCCTGTTTCAGGCAGATCTTCCAGAATTTGTGCTTCTAAGCCTAATATATTCAGTTTGTTTCCTCATTTCCACCCTCTCCTGCATTCTCAAGTGAAGTGTGTGTGTTGGTTCAGGTGATGTAGTCAGAATCATTTATTCTGGGTTATTTTCCAACACGCATCCCAGGGTTACCGCATTTCAAGCTAAGATGAATAAAATATCAGTATGCAGCCCAACATCTCCATCAGTTGAGTTTTGAATCACAGTGAGGTGGTCACCAAGCCGACATACTTCATTAAAGCACTTTTCTAAGCCCTCAAACTGTACAAGCCCTTCCACAGTCTACCAAACATATAAACGCATCATACCTAAACCTATAGTGTGTGGTTGTGTAAATCAGATTAAACAGATTAAAGATTAAACTTCTCTAAAACCTTATTAGATTTCTGAGGTGTGTGATATGGCTAGTGTTAATGCCAGCACTGTTTCCAGGGAACCATGGTAACAGCTGCTAGGTGAACACAGGACCAATTAAAGTCTCCCATCTACTGTGAACAGGTCACTACGGCTGTATACACACACTGTATATCCTTTAAACAATTAAAACAGAATTTAAAACATGTTAAAGCTGCAATCACTAACTTTTGCCTCTCTACCGCCATCTCTGTTTCAATCATAAAATTGCAGGTTACTTTACATACTTTTCATTACGTATGTTAAAGTCAAATAAAGTCAAACTGATATTTTTTTTTGGGAACCTGACAGCTGACCTGACAGGGGACCTGACAGCTCAAATTATAAATCATTCTTATAAACTTACCGTTGTGAAACAGGGTAAGGAAAGGGGACCATTTTCAAAACGGATCTGTCATGTACTTGCTCAATACACAATTTTTGTTCATTCTTAACCCAGAATTTATGGATTGTGGCATATTCCACACTTCAGGGATTGTTCTGAATGACGACTCTTCCCAGCTTAGTTTTAAACATGTCTAAACATGTCTAAACAGTGATTGTGCAACAGAGTGATCTCATGTGCATGTAAAGAAACACACGGCACAACTACAGCGGCTTAAGAGAGCAGCAGAACACACACTAAGGCACTTACATTAACCCTTTTGAAACACATACACCCACAAACACACAGCCGATTGTGTTCCTCAATAAAGATCAATTCAGCAAGTCTCCTGGTTCAAATTAACCATGAAAGCAATTCTTCTTTCCTCCTAAATACTCATCACCCTCTGAAAGCTGCATTTCATACACACACTCACACAAAGCAACTTGACATTTACTGTACGCATTTTGCAGATGCTTTTATCCAAAGCGACTTACTGCAAGTACAGCATATTGAAGGTATGCCTTTTATCAGTATGTCTGTTTCCTGAGAATCAAACCCAAGCTCCAGGTTGACCTTTATTTAAAATTCAAATGTTTTGGGGCCTGAATTTGCTTAGTGTGAACAGTATTTGTTGTTTAAAACCAGACCTAATATTATTACTGGGCACTGGTAATTAGACATAATAAAAACTGCCAGATATCAGCACTGGTGCACATTAATAAACATAGATTGATATATTGTTTCCGATATCTTTCACGATAGTTGAGTCTGTGCTGAACTATTTGAGAATTGACACTCAATTCAGTTTCTATTTGATAGTGTTTAAACAGGACGTTCATGTTGAAAGGGAGTCAATGGATTGTTTTTTCTAGAGCTGATGTCGGTGGAGCCATTCAGATATTAATCTACTCAATAGCTCTGAAAATGATTTAAACATGATGTTTTTCGATAAATTGCTGCTCGGAGGAACATAAATTACTCAGCGCTGTCGAGAAGTCAATGCACCTAGTCCTTGCTCTCTCATGCGTGCCAGTGACAAAAGACAGAAACGCAATATTCCTGACTAACATTTTTCCTTTATTTTTTTCTCTGGCAAGCTCTTCATGGGATGCACTGCAGTACACTAATTCTCCCTCTGCATGTGCCGTCATATGTTCAGGTTTGACGCCATCGGGGCAATGTGGCAGGAAGCAGCCTCAGTTCCACTCCACAGCCTGACACTGACTTCCTTCTAATGGATCAGATGATCTGTGCGATCATCAACTCAAACCAAAAGGAAATGGCATGCTATGCAGGAAAAAGGAGTCTTTTTCCAGGAACTATGCATTGTCAATAGTGCCTTTACCATGAGGTCAGCAGCCACAGCAGTGTCATCACAGTTACAGAGAGGAAATGAACCTGAACAGAGAATCACAAAGACATCTGTCAATCAGAGGCTTCAAAGAAGACAGACTGTAACTGAACACGGGATCAAAGGGCCCCTTGGTGGTTGCCAAGGTAACATGTGAGGGTCTCATTCTAATAAAAGCAGTAAATAGTTTATTATACACACATGTCTGAATTATATATGTATTCAGGCATGTGTGTTGTTACGAACCACTATGCTTTTAGATCTCTGCTAAAACATGCTTAAACCAGTCAATGCTGGTTTTCTGGTCTTAAATGGTCTGGGAGGTGCTTTATAGGGGTTTAGGGCATTTTTCCACCCCTCAAACTGGTACTCTAGCTGACCACCTAAAATGGCTGAGTACAGGCTTGGACAGGCAGGGAGACCAGTTTAAACCAGCTAAGACCAGCAATCCATCTTGTTTGACTGGTTTAATTATGTTTTTCTCCATCAGAAAAGTCTCAATGTATGTTAATCATAAAACCAAACTAATATTCTCTATACTATGGAAGTTCTCGTCTTGTACATTTGAAAGTCAAACACGACAAGATATGGAAGGAAATCCCAGCCCACCTGCCAGTGCGGTAAGACATAAGTGCTCTTACTAATGTAGTGAGACGGTAGATTTTATGAGGGTTTTATGGAGCGTATGGACGAACATGGTGTGTAATACCAGAGCTGTGTAATGTGCTGGTACTCAGCCAAGAGTATTACGAAGCATGCTTGGATTGCTTACATAAGATACAGAAGTGTTACAGAGACCACAGTGCAGATTTTTACAGATGAGCATGTGAATCCACACACCCCGAGGCTTTCCCTGCTATCGAGTGTGCGTGAGTGTGTGTATTAACATTAGGCACGTCATTGGAGACATCATGGGAAAAAGAGCGACTCTGGCCATCTGGCCTTTCACCACGCCTTAGAGAGGATGAGGCACATCTGTGACGTCTGGTCTCAAAACGCTCATGCAATACTCAAGACAGAGCATCTGTGTTTATGGATGGAGAAGTTATGTGCGGTTTGTGTTCAACTTAGAAAACCAACAGAATATTGCTCTTCATTAAAATGCAAAGCATGCAACCCACAATCTCAACCAATGTAATCAACTCACTCTCAACATCCCATCATAAACCAACAACAAACCTCTTACTGCTAGAAAATAACCAGATTTCTGAAGTGTCACGAAACTGGTTGCATTGGTTAAAAAACAATATTCCCAAGCCCGTCAATCCTTTACAGCTAAATGAGTTACAGAGCCTCTGTAGTCACCTTAGTAACAATCTAACACAACTGATCTGTGATCAGATCAATCTACGATGGCATTGACACCTGAGGTCTGTAGTCACCTTAGTAACAATCTAACACAACTGATCTGTGATCAGATCAATCTACGATGGCATTGACACCTCTTCTCTGAAACTATATTGAATTTGACTTGTCTTGAAAAAGCAATGCGCATAGTGCAAGCCACTGGAAAAATAGTGAAATTAGTGCATGTAGTTAGAGACTTGGTCCTTAAAGAGATAGCAACCATAAAGGACACGGAATTAAAATATGGAAGAGATTAACTGGGATTAAGATTGGGATTATGAGTGACATGCAGAAGAACTAGAGGCAGATTAATTTTTAGATGGAACCAGAACATCAATCACCTTGTGTCTGAATCACTCACATTCTGCTACTAATATTCAACTAATAGTAAAAAAGTAGTATTTATATAGTAAAAAAAGTATTCAGTAATTTTACATTTTAATTCTGTCGCACAGTTCCTGTTGTACTATATGGCCTTTATATATGCTGTCAAAGAAATCTACAGAGTATTGACAGCTGCTTATTACTGCAGTTGTCAATAGCTTTCCTGTAGCTCAGCGGTTAGAGCATGGTGTGAACAACACCAAGGTCATGGGTTCGATCCCAGGGATTGCACATACTCAATGTATAGTGATCAATGTATAGTATAATGCAATGTAAGTCTCTTTGGATAAAAGCGTCTGCCTAATGTAAATGTACTGCTGTTAAGGTGAGTGAAAAGCGACTAGATTTTTACATTTTTGAAGAAAATGTGAGTACTACTACTTTTACATGCAAATACAAGCGTCACAATGCTAGAAAGC
>JAZGTJ010001791.1:0-50070 GCA_036877575.1 Botia almorhae
ACACACACACACACACACACACACACATACATTAACACAACACACGTACACACACACATACGTACATGCACAGAAAGTAATTAAGAAAGTTAAATTAAGAAACAGGGGCATATTCATCTTGTGATACATTCTCTTATCTATGCTAATTTATCCATTACAGAGGCTGCATCACGAAAACTGACATGACATGTTGCTGAGTTACTCTTGTTCATTTGTATTTCTGATTTAGTTTTAGTTTTACTTTAATAGTTTATTTATTTAACTCTCCCTTTGTGTTCTACAGGAAACAACAACAGCATATCGGTTTGCAACAACATGAGGGGGAGAAAATAATGACAGATTTCATTTTTGGAGTGTACAATTCCTTTAAATCATCCAGGCATAAGGATTATTTCGAAATGAAACCAAATCCTCACAGAACAGCAGCCACGTGTGACCTGAAACCTGAGCTAACAGGGAACGTTCTCAGAACATTGGCTGATGTTCTCTAAAAGGTCTTTCAAAGTTAGCAAAACATTATTGCAGTAATGTTAGTAGAACGTTTGTACTTTATATATCATATCAAAAACGTATTCTTAAATGAATGGACATGTTCAATAAAAATGTTACAGGACTAAAGTTTGTATTACGTTCATATAACCAACAGTAATGTTAAAACAATGTATAAAAACAACCTAGAACATTCTGAACGCTCGTATAATTTTCAAAGTTATGTTTTTAATATTTCGATTACTTAAACGTTAGGAAAACATTCTTATGACATGCCACTGCCTGAGAGACAGGCTGCCAGCTGTGGGAAATAGGATTTGAATGAAAATGTGCCTTAATGTTAATTGTATTACTGCGTGCACTTGTAAACCTTCCTGTTTGGCAAAGAAAAGGATTCTCGAGTGAGCTTTTAAACAGGGAAGACAACACTACTTCATGTGTATCAACAGCAGAAAGCCTCTGTGACATACAGACAGTGAAGCTGTGTGCACACCATCTTCATTTAGTTGCCCTGTCAAGTGCTGGTTGAAGCAGACGTTGTCATGGCACCAGTAAATTATGGCTCATGGCTGTTTCAATACATCTGAGTGGTATTATGCACACTTACACCCCCCACGCTTTAGTAACCCTGCAAACTGGACAGCAGGAAAGATTTGAAAGAGTTTTGTGTTTTCACTTCCACGGCAGACGAGGGTCTTCGCTAACATTTGTGGGGGCAGAAGACATTTTTATAGGCGGTCCATCTCTACCATACAAGACATTAAAGAACCAAAATAAATACAGATCTACTCACCACAGAAAGAGGTTGTAGCCAGACGGCTTCTCTCCATCGGAGGAGCCCATTTGCTCCACATTCCATGGCAAGCTGGATATGTCACACCCTATAAGAACAGACCACATTATTGTTAGTATATTATGATTGGTTTGCATCCAATAGTTTTAATACAACTTTTAAACTGGTGCATCTCTCAAAATTTCCCAGCATCAGGTGTGCCATGGAAGACTATCCAGTTTCACCTGACTGGTACTCTAAGCGTTCAATAAATATACTTTTTGTGACATGTTTGTTTGGTGGTGTGCTTTGTGGTTTTTCTAATGTAAAATATGTGCTGTGCCCCAAAACGGTTGGGAAACACTGACCAATATGATGATCTCTGTTGATGATCTATGATTGCTTTATAATGTAGTCAATGGAAACAATGTTTCATAGTCTGTACTTTATTGTATAGTAATTTTAAACATGGAACAGCTGCATGGAAACTCATCAATGTTACAGCATGAATGGTAGGGTGGGTAATTTCAGCTAGCTTTGAAAGCAGAAAATCAGAACGCTCTCCAAAGCCACGCCTCCTCCAACCCATGAGCACGTACATAGTTTGACAGGCAAGCAGAGTATCCAATCATTGTGTTCAGAAGAAATACACTCATTGGATGAACATTTGATAGCCCTGCACCTTAATTTACACCAAGTCGTGTAAATGAATCACAAATCGAGTTATGTAACAAACAATGATAACAAGAGTTAAGAGCTTTGTAACTGGTGATGAGTTTGACGCACCTCCACTAGACCTTGTAAGATGCGCACAAACATGACGCAGCCATAATGGGCTCTGGCAGCTGACGGTATAAACATGTTTAGCACTGATGTCAGGAAAATAGCAGCACCGAAGACCCTGCAAAACAATTCAGACAGTCCGCTATGTTAGTTCATTTAGTTATGAAAAATGGCGAAGCATTACAAAAATGTAGCTTTAGATCTGCGTGTGTTACAATTTGATTTTAATTTTAACTTTAATTAGTAATATGTAAAAGTCAATGTATATATGTTTTTCATGAGTTTGTGCATTGTGTCTTACAAACCTCATTAACATGTTGATTTAGTGACACCTAGAGGGTAACAGTGTCATTTCCGTGAAAAGGACGTAATGAGGATTCAGAAAACATACCACGTGGTCTTCAATATAACAAGACAATATCAAAACACATAGAAATTAAAATGAAATACGTGTAATTTCAGTGCAACCATTTTTAAATAAACAGAGGTCTTACGAACCCCTGTGGAACCACATCACAGGATCCACTGTGGAAAAGTCATTTGATTCATTCAGTTGTCCTTCATCTCTGTTTAATCCGTCCGTCTGTCTCTTTATTCCCCAAACAGTGTGTAAGTGACACTGGTAATATTCCAGTGGCTGGTGTTTCAGTGCGAGATCTGCTGCTGGATCTTTCATTATTAACTCTGTCAGCCACACGTCCTCTTTTCCTGTGCGCTTTTTATTACAAGACCGCTATCACCCCTCTAATCAGCACACGGCACAAATTTAACCCGTGTGGTCCCCCGGCTCTATAAACACCTTTAATGGTGCAGAGAGCTGAATGTATTATGAACTATATGGCAGAATGTATATGTTCCCTCATTGTTCCCTCAACGCGAGGCTCACCTGTTAGCCGCTAGTTTATTGGAGATGAAACCTCCAGGGATTTGGGTGACAATGTAGCCCCAGAAGAAAGAGCCGTGTATCAAACCCACCGTCTCTGGATCCCAGTTGAACTGTGCTGGCTGAAGAGGAACAACATCAGAAACCAGGTTAGTTTTAGAATGGAAAATAAAACAAGTGTGTGTGTGTGTGTGTCATCCAATATCTGTTATGACAGGAAATTACAGGAAATTGTGGCCACTAAAAAAAAAAGTTATTAATGAGATGCCAAGCCAGAGAAAAGGCAGATAATAGTTTGTTTGGTGCTTTGAACTTCTGTTGCTCAAGCGAAACTGAGTTTAGCATGACGTGTCAATTCAAAACGTTCTCCTGTCACAATCAAGGTGACAAATGCAGCTTTGGAAACATGTTTCTTGTAGTCACATGATCACAGAAGCTGTGTGAGGTGGTAATGAGTGATGTTCTGATGATGTCACCTGCATGACTGCAGTGCCGTTGATGTAGACAGTGTTGTTGTTGACCATTTCCACGATGGCCACGCCCAGATTACAGCGAATGCCGAATGAGATGCAGAAGCCGAGTCCACTAAGGATGGCGATGATGTAACGTTTGGGAAGCCCGAAGCAGCCGCAGTCCAGCAGCGGTGGGCTGCGCTGGGGGGCTGCCACTGGACGACCATCTTCTGTCAGCTCAATGTTGTCCTCCTCAGCCACATTAGTGCCGTCAATTTTCCTGCACAGAGGAGAAGATATTATATATTTGTATATATGTGTATATATGTGTGTTTGTCTGTATACATACCGACAAACTATCTATCTATCTATCTACCTACCTGTCTGTCTGTCTATCTGTCTATCTATCTATCTAGGACAGAGTGAAGCCCTTTTTTACAGACTGACAAACTGGTTGCCAGTGTCGCGCTGAAAAGATCACATTGTGTTTGAAACACTTCTCTTTTCCTCGTGCCCACATGCACCTGTTCCATTAGCAAACCTCCATGGCTCCTCTCATCCTGCAGCTTACAGGAATGACTTTCATCTGTGTGTTTTCAAATGCACACCTGAGTTCTTGCACACACAGAGAACGGTGTTTAGACTTCTGATGCGAGTGTGTGTGTGTCACCCCTGATGTGTGTGAGGCAGATCAGCTGCAGCTCTGTTATTGTACATATGGTGAAGTTCTAGTACAGTATCAACTTTAACTCAACATGATGTCACATGATTTTGTTCCACTGTTTGTTCTCTTACTGTAACTATAACCTCATCGTTTGTTTTAAATATATACATATTTTATTTTTATTTGAAGACATTTAATATATTATTGATTTTAGTACAAGAATTGAGCACAGCATACCATTAAAGTACAACATAACTAATGACATAAAACTGAATATAAACTCTTTTATGTTAAACGCTTCAGAAACTGTCAGAGAAAACAATGGTAAAGACCTCATGAATATGTTTATAATGATATTTTGCAGCACTATTTTGCATTTAGAAAACTCTCAATAATATTAATACTAGTAAAGCAAACCAACTAAGCAAACATCTAGGAAAGCTCTCAAATGATATTCCATTAGAGCGCAACACTGCGTTCTTTCAAATCTGTCCAGAACAACATTTTCTTAAAGCAGCGGAACCATCTGAAAAATCTCTGAAGCTGCTTTTCCTGAGTATGTGTGACGTTTTTGTGATTGTGATTGTGATTATTTAGTTTACACAATACATGCAGATTAAAGTAATATTGTGAACACTTGAAATACTTTTGTTATCATGAAACAATTATGCATTTAATGTACCTGCTTAGTGTGTATAATAGTGTGTTTCCTGAGTACACACAAATCTTAAGTTGGTACAGTTTAAACTCTCTAAAATATTAAGCAAATTTGAAGTAGAAAAGACAATAAATATTAAATGGGATGTTTAATTATTAAGTGTTTGCCCACACATTTTCTATTTTATCAAACTGTGCTCTCTCTCTTTCTCTCTCTCTCTCTGTTTCTCTCTCTCTCTCTTTTATAATGTGATGATCCTATCTTGTCACTCTTGTCGATTTGTTGTAGTTCTGTAAGAGTATCACACGACCTCTAATAGATTTTTTGGCAATATTACACAGACACAGGAAATTATTTACAGTATCCCACACATTATGCTGTCTAATATGCGAGTAACATATAACAGACTTCTGTCACAATGCATAAAATTCAGGCTTTTTATCTCTTGAGATTTGCTAGATAATGAATACATACATACATACATACATACGTACATAGGTACACCTATAATGCATGTCTATCTTTTATAAATGGTAACAACATAATGATAATATGACAGATTTTTATGTCATTAATACACACAATGAGACACTTCTGTGAAATAGCTTTTTAAACAGAATTGTGACATCGCAACGTTTCATCCAAAGTTTTATTCCCAATCAAGCTACAAGTGTCATTATAATTATGTGTCTTTATATAGTTTAGTTCCTTTTACAGTAATATATAGTTTATATATTGTATTCTTTTGCCATCTCTTTCTAAACGATTTTCTTTTATACAGAATGTTATCGCACTCAAAAGTCAGTTCTATATACCCTCAAACTCCTGACAGAGTGTAAATGTGACACCAGCAGCCCTCTCACACCTTTTACTGGTCAAACTCCAATACTAAGACGTTCATACTCACCTCTGTAGGTTCCCTAGAGAGTCACCAACATTGTTCTTCAGCTCCTCCTTTCCCGGTTTGAGCACCTTCTCCTTCAGACCCGCAAACCCCCCCAGCGGCATCTCTCCTTCCCTGGATCTTCTGTTCCTCACACTGGTGTCCGTCTCACTCTGCTCTCGCAGAAGAAAAGAGCAGAATATCCACTAGGCACGCATGCACATCTTCTGTTTTGTAGGGCTGAGAATGTTTGCTGGAGCTGGGTCAGGTGCTCTGGAGAGGAGGAGGAGAGATGCTGAGCTGGAGAGGCACAGACAGAAGAGGCGGGACTAGATGGAAGCAAATGGGTCTGATGGGTACAATCCTTCATGCAGCTTGAGAATGGAACCTCCAGACAGGAGATGAGAGAACAGGGACCAGATCCCTGAGTCTTCAGTTTAGCGTGTCACCATCACTCAAGTTAGACCTGACGCTTGGTGAGTTCTGAGAGAGTGAAGATGCAGAATACCTGCGTCTTCTCCCGCCCCTCCCGAGCGGAACAAAAGAGTGACCTGCTGAGTTCATGAAAGATTGATGGTACAGTCATGGATCGCGGGTTTGAGGTCGTTTGATATGAGAAGGTGTAATAAGAAACTGGATCTTCTAGTCCCAGTCTAACCTCATCCTGAATTACAGTTCAATGAGTTCAGGAGTCAAACGCATCACCGTCGACGACCAAAACTCTGACATAAAAGTTTAAACTGTCATGGCACTGTAGCCCCTGTTCAAAACTCTAAAATCACGTTCATTCTTGCATTTAGGCGAGGGACTCTGTTTCTGTTTGTAAGTAAGGTGCACATTCTTCTGTTCTCCTGATTCTTTCTGTTATGCAATAATCATCAAAAATGCAGTGTGCTTTAAAGATTCAGATACTGAGGCGTGAAAAATACATTGGTAGTCTGCACAGTGTTGTGACACTCTCGTACCGTGTTTCACTGATGGTTTGATGTTTGCTGCGGCTCAATTATATATAACATATAACTGCGGTCTCAGTTATATGTTTGCCAGAAATCAAATCTTGACCTGCCTTATGAATTCCTTTTCCATATGTGTCATGTATTCACTCATTTTAAAACTTTATGGAACAACAGCCGAGTTTTCATATGAAAGTTCAGCGTCACGATGAAGCGTCAGTGATGTATTCTTACGTCAGTGGAATTTTTTATGCATAGTGGCATCAGTTACGTTACTGAAAATCGTATTAGTAATATAAGTCCATTTATTCAAAAATAACGCATTTGCTTTGTTTAATGCGTTCAGAAAAATGAAGTTATATTCTATTATTAACAAAGCACAATTGAAAATCAATATTAATGGATAAAAGACAACTATTCACTGAAGTTGAGTCTGTGTAAGTTCCAAGTATGAATATGTATGAATATAGTCATTTATAATTGATTTAAGAAAAAACATACACCCCAACACAAGACGTATTACTTTTCGTACATGTAATAAAAGAATACTGTTACACGGTCTTCGCGTCTGTTTATTAGGAATAGAGGGACATCTACTGGTTCGGTAAAGCTATTTACACCATCAAAGTGTGGCGCCCTCGGTCTGTGTTTAGAGTCAGTAAAGATTAAACTTCAGCTTGTTGTTGAGGAAAATTGCTTTGTTTAAAAAAATTGTTTCAAAAGAAATAAAGCAATTTAAAGCTTGTCGTTTAATACACATGCACCATGCAGGCCAATTTTACATTTACCGTAAATAACGTGTAGTGCGTGACTACGACAGCCCACACGTGTCAGTCTTTAACAAACGTAACAATAACGTATTACTGATTCATTGTCCCCAAGAAACGGTTGCTTGCAGAGAGCAATGTTAACTTACCGTAACATTAACTCTCCGGCTCCAGAAAGACAGAGAGAAGTTTAAAATTGAAATGGTTAATTTGTACTGTTATTGTATCATGCTTATTTACATATGGAAATATATGGTGTACATAATGTGTATACTCATTTGATTAGGGTTGCTCTCACATATCTGGCACGAGACACGCTTATTCTGCCCAACCAAATCTCAGTGGGAAACTTAATAACTTTAGTTGTGTTCCCATAGTTTACCACTAGAGGGGACAAGTGTCTTATTGATTTCCACACCTCTTAAAACCAGACGCTTGTTGCGCCGTTCCAGTTAATCCATTAACAGAACACTCCTCCAACTACACGGTGCCATTTGTCACTGTATTATTGTATGTTTATTAATTTAGTCTGTATAACAAAGCAATGAAAGAATGTCTGATTGTCTGTATTTACCTGTAACATTTCCTACAAAGGCAAAATAACAAAATGCGTGCAAAAAGACCTGTTTGCCCATTTAAGTGCCAGTTACACGACAAATGATATCCAGTTAAATCCATATTATAAATTATATCCAAGAGTTTTTTCCCACTCTTGTATCACAGTTTCACAGAAAAACTTCATATACTGGGGTCTTTGTTTTTTGCATTTATTTTATTTAAATTGTATATTATTCTATTACACCAACTCACAAACATATATTATTGTGTATTTGATACATTACGGGATGCAAGTACAACAGTTAGAAGATTACAAAAGATTAAAACAACCATGTTGACAATTCTCACTGTGTGATTATGTAAACAATCTCTACTATTATATTAAGAAATATGATAGGCGAGATTACACAAACACAATACTTAACTTTTACACAATATTTACATGAACACAACCGAGTTTTTGTTTGAGATGTTCATTTACCCAAACAATTAACCACTGAATGTTATGTACACTCACCTAATGCTGAGTTAATACTATAATCTCGAGGCTAAACAGAAACATTATAGTGCAAAACCCGAAAGCTCTGTGAAGCGACTGTTTCCCCTTCTGTTACAACAGGAGCGCAAAAATGAATCAGTGTTGCCATGACTCGCTGCCTTCAGGGCAGCACACCCCACTCGCACCCGTGACCGCATTATTCTCGACTTGCATAACGTATCGCGTGACTTACTCGGTTAGAAACGTGAGGGAACGGGGACACGAGAGGAGGCGGTGTTGATGAGGGTGGGAGGAGGAGATTGTGCGCCGTCGTCTTCCGCGTTTTCCCGTATTTCGACCGCCGTCCTGATCTCATCGCGTCCTCTCCTTTGCACGTTTCTATGCTCAGCCCACCCTCCCCGTTCACTTAGTTGTAAAGAAAAAAAAATTAAATCAATTATACAGGCATCGCCGACACCCCCCCCCCTCTCCTGTCTTTCTCTCCCTCCCTTTAAAAAATATCTACTACTGCCTTCCTTCTCCACATGCAGCATCGGAGTCGTGGGCCCCGGCGTACCGGCTCCAGCCATGTCGGCGAGGAATACAGCGGCTGGCGGCGGTGACAGAGCGACGGGGGAAAAGACGGGTAATGCACAGTTTAGCAAACAAGTTAGTCGATCCTAAACTGATCCGCTTGTTTGATATGTGATGGGTTTTAATCTGGAGAGCTGCTGGAGTTCGGGCGGAGGAGAGGAGAGGAGAGGGGAGCGCAGCGGAGCTCTCGGTGTTGATTGGTTTGCGCGCAGCGAAACTAGGTCAGTAGTTCAGTAGAGCGACTCCGGCGCACCGGACGGCCGCCGCAAAACTACACGACACCGGCGGCACGTTTGGGGCTTTTGGGCCACAAAAGTCGTTAATATCACGTACTTCATTAAACCAGTTAGTTAAAGCGAGTGTGTGGTGCGGTAGTTAGTTTACGAGGCATTGGCAGCTCGCCCGCCGTCACGTTCGGTCCATTTGCGGCCATGCTAGCTCAGATCTTATGCCCTCGGTCTGTCTGTCTGTCTTGTCGTTTGACAGCGTTTTGACAGTTCAGGAGAAATGCAGTACTTTGAAATTACAGTTGTATTTGTTGTTATTTTTATCAAACCTCTGTCCAGCGTCAAATCAAAGAATCGGACTTCTAAAGTTCACTGGATTTGTCTTATGTGGGACAAATATGATAAATCAATAAATTATTGTTTTCATGTTTACTTTGTGTCGTGTACACAACAATGGACACGTGGCAATGAAACTGTTGCCGTTATGCGTCCAGTAAATCATCTTTTCTTTTGAGTTGGTCTTGTATTTATTTTTTATTTCTCAAGAATGTTTTAAAAACTTTATCTTGTCTCGCTTTATTATTTTACTTGTTTATCTATTACATCGGCGCGCGGTCACTGACTTTTGCGCTCGTCCCTGTAAAGTTTGTTTCTTACACTTGATATATTTCATCGGGGTGCAGTTATGTAAAAATTAGTTTATTGCAGGCCTTTTAAACCAAATACACTTTTCCGGCACACATGCCCCCTCGTGCCCCCCTAGTGCACTTGTCCCGTCTTTAATGAGAGGAATTGTGTATGGTGACGTCAATGGGAGTCATTATTGTGAGGTCATAGCGATGTTTTAAGCGTAACGTGACTGTTGTGTAATATGTAGGTCAATCTCGGCACACTTGTAGGCCACAGCACTGATGCCCTCCTCTTCCTCATTCACTGCACACAATCTGTACAGTTACAGCTAGCTATCTGCAGAGCACCACTGTGCTATTTATTATTATTAAAATGTGTAACCTAAATCAGCTGTCAGCTCGGTTCCTCCCATGACAGACATGAGTTCCTCCTCTTTCCCAACCCTGAAAACAGGACTGGAATTTAGGGTCTCATCTGGAAAGTATGTCTCTAAGGTAAACTGCCTTAGAATTGCAGCTTCCAGTCATTTGGTGTTTTTGTCAACAATTTATTAAAAGCCGACCCGATCTGTTCTGGCTAGCACAGTCAACAAATATAATACACATCTTTGCAAATTCTGTTTTTGATGTTTGGGGAGAACTTTGGCTATCCTGAATATTTTACTCTTTATTTTTCACCATTTAATTCAATGATCTTTTTATTTAAATGATACTAACATATGCTAATGAAGTTAGTAGTGGTGTTTGTTAAATGTTAAGCAAAACGTTCTTTAAAAAAAGCACAACACTTTTGAAAAATGCATGTAGCATTTACATGTACTCATTTAGCAAACACTTGATTAACATTTTTAACATTTGCCCTGAAATGAAAAAGCCTCGTCTACAAAGCTAGCAGGAATAGCTCTGATGCTCGAGTGTAAGAGGAATGTTTCTCGTAAGGTTAGACATTGTTAAATTAGAGGTTAGACAGGTGTATGCGGAACAGGTGTGTTTTCAATTATTTAGCAAATTATTTAGCTGGTTATATAGCAAAACCAGCTGATTTTTGCCTTTTTAAATCAGAGTTTTCAATGATTATATTTGATGTATTTCTTGAAGTCTTCGTCTTTAATCAGATTTTTTTTTCATACAGCAAGTTTTGACATGTCAAGCTGTGTCATTCTGCAATTAGCCGTGTTAAAAATAATTCAAATAAATACAATTGCTAATAATCGATTGCTTTAGAATGTGGCTCGCTATCCTTGTGTTCATATGTATGTATGTATCTAAATAAACGTATCGCTAGTCGTTCCTCTTAAATCATGGTAGCACAGCTTTCAAAGGCTGTTTTAACAAATGCTGCAATTCTGGGAACTCCAAACGTAAATGTAAGATTTATTTCTCTTGACAACTGTCAATAGTGTTTACATTTTACACTTACATTGTAAACGCGATAAAATATTCTGAAATCTATTAAACATTTACGTTTATGAAGTTACTCATAAAAGCATCTGCTTCGATGTCCTCATAAATGTCAACTTTACAAGTAGGTCAGCAGAACCGGGGTCTCCCGTCATGTTTTTACAGGGGCGTGTTTTAACAACACTTTGATTGATCACTGCATTTACGTCAATGAAAGTGTTGCAGACAAATTGACACACCTGAGCCCAGGTGATAGGGAATAGTTTGTCTATTAATAAAGAATAGATTAATATCAGAGGCCATTTGTGTTTCTTAGAACAAAAGGACAGAATGTTTGGAACTGGCAGTCTCGGTCACCATTCACTTTCAATGCAACATTTCATGACAGCCTCTAACATTCTGCCTGTTTCCTTTTGTGTTCCATAAAAAAGATTCATAAACAACATATGTAAATAATTTAGAGCCATTAATAATGTTAAGAATAATGAAAAAACAATTGTGCACTGTCCCTTTAAGGACCACAGGGAACGTAATAGGGAGTGTTGTGTTGGAGTGGTTGTTCATAAATGCATGTAGATAAGTGGCCACAGATAACTATATTTCAGTAACATTTAAGGAGTTGTTAAGCTGAGCAGTTAAGGTTGCAGTTATTCTGTCAGAGATCTAGTCATTTGTTTGTGTTATATGTACATTTTGTCACGAGTGTAGAAGAGACTCGTGTCTTGAACCGTAAAAAATGTTGTCTTGTTAACTGAACGGTAAAGTGCTGTTTAAGGTCTCGGCCTCAAGAAACTCTTTACAACATCTGAAGTCCTGGAAATTATTTCCCAGCAGAAAACGGCACGCGTGTCATTTATACAGCTTGACTTCCTCTCTTGTTGAAGAGACAGTTTCCTTGTTCTTCTTGCCTCTGTGTGTAGAAATCATGTGATTTATTTTTTGATAAGATAGTTTGATGTTAAACATTCAAATAATTATCACACGATTTATAGAGGAACTATTAGTAAAAATAATACAAGAATGTTTCATGAAGTGTGTGTAATAATCGCGATGACATGCAATTGTTCTGTCACTCTACATGTTGGTTACTTATTTGTCGACATGTTTGTCTTGCATTGCTGGCGCTTCCTTGTCGTTCACAGGTTTGTAGGTGCTTTATATGCCTATGAGCCAGAATATGTCTGGTAAGCTTTCAAATTTGGGTGAAGCCGTGCCAGCAGCTCAAAGAATTTATTGCCTCCACAATCTGGAATATCCACGTGTCTAGTTTAATACAAACTCACTTTAACCTGATTATTTTAGCTGGTTTGAAATGACCTGATATGCATTGCCTGGTTTTTGATGTCTAAATGTTAATATTGATTAACTTCTGTGGCCAGGCATGCACGAATGAAATCTAATCCAGTTTCATTTGTTTAGCACCTTTTCTGGCGATACAATGCAAAGTGCTTAAATTTAACAGGATCTGTCAAAGCAAGAACCATTAATAAATAACTAATTTATTAGAATTTAGATATTTCAATTTAAATGTAGATTTAAAAGTCAACTAACAAGTGTGTGTGTGTGTGTGTGTGTGTGTGTGTGCACCAAAAAGACAGCAGCAGATTTTAAAACCCAAATGTTGTAAACCATTAGAAATAATTCTGTTAGGTGCCATAATTAATTCCTTTGATATTTGTCACCATCTTTGAAATATTTACAGATAAACGTATATTGTTGGAACGGTTTAAAAATGAGACTCTTTAATTTTCTTTAAAATAGGGCATTAAATGACGTGGCAAAGTGTTTTTAAGAAAAAACATTCATCAGGTTAATAATCAGATTAAAATTACCCAATTATCAAAATAGTCATAATTAATTTTAAAAATAATCTGTCGGTTGGGAAAAATGTCAACTGTGAAGGCAAGGCGCCTCTGCCGAGTGTTTGCGAAATGAGGTCGTGTCTGCGTAACTGACTGGATAATTCTTTTGTATGTTTTTTTCAAAACAAACGCATCGTGTAGATTATAGATATATGTTATAGATATTGTAGAAATATTTCAAGATGGAAAAATAACATGATTGTTTAATAGTTTTGCTGTTGTCAGTATACTTGGAACAGGGCTGGTTTGTTGTTTAAACTACCTGGTCATTACTAATGGAAGTTAATGCTGGTGTTTAATATGTTTGTGGAATATTAATATGTTTTGTAATGAACATGGCTTTTCATTGGAGTCTGTCATTTTGCTGTTGTGTTTTAATACAGTAGTATACTGGTTTTAAATTGTTCACTTAAATTGCAAATTAAAGCATAAATATATAATAGCGCAAGAGCATTTAATATATAAACTCTACTGTCACAAATTATAAGAGAATTATAAGTTATATGAGGTATTTTTTTTATTTCTTAATGCCTTCTGTATGCAAAATCTACCAGTCAAACTGGTAGTTTAGATTTGTGCTTGTCTTATGTTTTCATTTCTGTCAAAATAAATATGTGTGCATTTATTATTAAGCAAAAAAAGTTGGAACAAGTAATGTATTTGATTTTGCAATGTATTAGAATGTGCATTTACAGCTATTATGCAAAACTATGAAAGCTATAAATTTATATCCCAGTGGGAATTTTGGCATGCAGTGATTTTTGATTTGTGAAGTGATGCTTCCGAAACGATTACAAATCACATTTTAAATCGCAGCTTTAATGCATCACAGACCGTCAGCTTTTTAAAAAACGTTCACACTAGCTCCAGGCCATTGGACTCTCCCTGTTTTTAAGCCCAGTTGGTTACTATCGTCCATTCCTTAACTGATTTAATTTAATATTTACTTAACGCTGAAAGAGGTTGACGGAATGCAGGTCTGCGGAGGTGTGGTGCCAGAACTGTGCCGAAGTTAAATATCAGTGAATGGAATCACGTACCTCAGTCACGTTTCTTGCACAGTGTTTGACGTAAATTAAATTTAGTTTGGGCATGTTTCTCGTGCAGCTCTATGGTAACAGTGCAACGTATGATGATTAATCAGGTCACCTTATGACGTGATCATTTTGTTTCCATGGAAAGCGCTACAAGCGTCTACTGTTGATCGAGCTGTTTGTTTAGTTAGTGTTTTGTCATTAGGAGATTATTGTGGGGCCGTTTAAAAAGAAAAAGTGTGGGTGTGTGTTGCTGTATCAGCGTTTAAAGTGTGTAATTAAAATGAACATGTTTTCATTTCAGCAGAGGAGCGTCCAGAAGGTGAAGATGAGATGTTGAGTGATGAACCAGAGGTGGTTGCGCAGATGTAGTTTTGGTAATTGCATTTCTCACGTCCGTATTAGTTTCTAACATGCGCGAACTCAATCAGAAAATAATTGTTTTGTTCCACATATTATATGGTTTATAAATCATGATTTTTATTTAACCCTGTATTCAAATGGTGTAGTGTCTAGTGACGTCAGTTTGAAAAGCCAGACCTTTCTCTCGTGTAAATGATGTCACAACGTCATCATGAGCGCTAGCTTATAAAGGTAGCGTAGGCAATTTCAGAGAGGCTAGCAATAGCAAGCTAGCTTTAAACGCATAAGATCCCGCCCTCCCTTCAGAGCTCTCCAAGGCCACACCTCCCGCAACACACATGAGCGAGGTGCACGGAGGTATGCAAATACATAGTTTGACGTAAAAGTGGTACATCCTGTCATTACATTCGGACCAAATGTCCTGCGCCTTCCACCAAAGAAAAGTATTTACATAAATCTATATTGAGACGGCTTCATTTAGTTATTTCCATGAGGATGTTGAGGGATTTTCCACGAGCATAAAAACGTTTCTGGGAATAATCGGCGACCCTGCAGGTCAGCAGAGGTCAGGTGCTATCATCAGCTGCTGGGCGTGGCCTTCCTATCTTCAACATTAAACTAAATAATCCCGTCACAGATCTCCACTGCAGCACATGGGATTAAAAATGAGGTTGTTGCTGATCTGTTAACGACTATTTAGGTCACTGGGCCTGCGGAGCAGTGTTAAATATAGGAGCCAGGGGCGCAAGCTGTGGTTGGCCTGTTCCATTGTCGCTTGAACCTGGTGGCGGTGTTACAACACACACACACACACACACACACACACACAAACACAGACCAGGCACGTGTACATGTTGGCCAATACAAGGGCATGTAGATGCAGTTCAGGGCCAGGTGAGATAGAGCGCGTCTGTTGATTTTAGCGGCTTAAAGCTGCAGGTGAAGCTGGCGGGAAAACACACATAGGGTGATTATGAATAAGATGCTCCACTGATGGAGAGTTTTTAATGGATTATGGGATATAGCACTTAATGGCAGTAACAGATGGCGAAAATGGTGTAATTGTAGCTCCTGCTGACAGGAGAACCTTTAGAAACCAAGAATGAACTGTTTGATGCGTCTGAGTCCATGCTTGCTTTCAGTGGCAGTTAGTGAACCAGTTCTGATAGTAGATTCAGTTTAAATCCAGCGAGTCTGTTTACATGCGTGATCTTTCACCGATTTCACTTAATAACAGTGCGTAAGGTCAGGTAAACATCTTAAACTGGGCTTTTATTGAGGAAAGGTCATAAACAGTTCGGACACACCTAGATCTTTGGCCATTATCCCTGCTTCACTTCCTGAGTAAACACCTTCACCCGTGGCTTATTCAATGTGCTTCTGTTTAGGTTTGACACCAGATTAGTTTCAAAATGTAATGTAAACACTGTTATTAGGAGCTAATTAATATGTATTAGCATTTTGTTGCATGTGTATGTGCTCTGAGTGTGAGTGTTTGCAAATTGTGTGTTGTTATCAGTAGTACAGATTAAAAGAACCACATTTCTTAGTTTTTTGTCTGCTTTCTTGTTTCTGCTTAAATGTACTTCTTAGCATTGTATTTTGTGTACATTCTAAATTATATTAATATTTTTTTAACTGACTGTTAGGCTACTAATAGCAAAATGTATCGCGTTTTAATTTGTGCTGATATCAAGAAATTCTACGACTATCATGTAGCTACATTTAATACCTCGTGCAAGTCGTCTGTCATAAATAATTTTATTTATACAGGAAGAGAAAGACTGTATATAAAATTAAATTCGCTGTCTGTATTGACCAGTAGAGAAGGAAAAAGCAACGCTTGCTGTACGTTTCGACAGCGTTTAAATAGGTTGCCTCAGCGCGTAGTCGCCCAACCTCAACATAACATCTTGTGTGTGGTGTGAACTTTCTCTGTGTAGCTACACCTCTAACAGTCTGTTGTAAACTGGGTTTCTGGGTTTTTAAATTACACTTTTAATAACGTTTTTCCTGTGACGACTTTTACGACATAAAAAATGTCCCGTTTATTATTTAACCACCACACAGATGAAAAGTATCACTCTGATTACACACAAAAAATCCTTAGATTGTTCGTACACCGATTTCAGATGGTCTGATTCTTTAGACGTCTGTTATGAAATCTATTCCACAGTGCCCTGGTTCCAATATGTGGTGTGTAGCTGGACGCTGGAGTGCTGTTTGGCTTGAGTTGTGTTTTGGTATGTTCCTTTTGCTGAAATAATTTCCTTCCTCCGTGTACGACAGGAGATGCATTAGAGGAAGAACCCCAGGGTCTCTCGGTCTCTCTGTCTGGATTGATGACCCCCACCTCCGCCGTCAGAGCGGCCTCGGGCATGGAGCTGCCCAGAAAGAGGAAAGGCAGCATGGACAACCTGTGAGTACATGGACATACACATGTGCAGATCATGTTCATATGTGACTATTAAGAGGTTTTAATAGCTGTTTGTGTGACTAATATCCGGTTGTTTGGGCTGCCCTCTTCCTCCTACTCTGCTGAACAAGTAGGGGAGGGAAGTGCGTGGTCTGTGTATACTGTCCTCTTACAGTCTTGCCAGCATTTTGTGACTCACTTTAATCATCTCACCACTTTGTTTCCAGGGAAACAAAATCTGCGTTGAATCTAGATGAGGATATGGAGGATGATCCGGGCAGGTACTGGCCCATCACCAGCTCCAAATGGCTCATTCTGATTCATGACTATTCAGTATTTCTGACACTTCTGTGAATCTGTTTCAGATCGGAGGAAGTCGACCAGCACCTAAAAATGAAGTGTGTCAGGTACTCACTGTTAGTATTTATCAGCAACTATTTTTAAGTTTTTGGACCTGAACTTTTAATTTGTGGTTTACTTCTTAGGCTTAAATTAGTTTCCACAGTCATCATATAGAGTTGTAGCTCAACTGGTTGTGTTGTGGTGTCAACATTGTGTTAGCAGCGAGAAAGGTCGTGGGTTCGATTCCCAGTGAACACGCATACTGATCAAATATGTAGCTTGAATGCACTGTCAGTGACTTTGGAGAAAAGCATCTGCCAAAGGCAGAAATGTGAATCGTTTGTACCGTTTTGTATAAATTTTTATTCAACGATATTATAATATAAAATTTTGCTTACAACAATATTAACTTTTACTGCAGACATTGTCATTCGTAAATGTGCATATTAGCGTGTTTTTTGAGAAGCATTAAGCTCTTGTTATTATAGTAGAATTGTTAGTAAACGAGGCCTGTGGTGAACTTGTAGGGAACCTCACAGTCAAATCGAGAAGCGACGGCGAGATAAGATGAATAACCTGATTGACGAGTTGGCAGCCATGATTCCCACGTGTAACCCCATGTCCCGCAAACTCGACAAACTCACTGTGCTACGAATGGCTGTCCAGCACCTCAAATCCCTCAAAGGTAACAGTTTAGATGAGTCCATACAAACCTAAACAAACACTGATGGGTGTTCTTGAGTTGAATGAGATGTAATAAAAAACTCTTCTTTAGGAGCCAACAGCTCCTTCACAGAGGCCAGTTACAAACCAGCGTTCCTTCCAGACGATGAGCTGAAACATCTCGTTCTGAGGGTAAGTGCTGCTGCTCAAGTAGAACAAACGCAGATGAGTGACCTGTGTGAACCGAAGAGCTCTCAATAGTAGATGTGCTTTGAGCAGAACATTCTGACATTGTCTTACGAGATAAACCCCTCGCTGATCTTTCATTTGTCCAGGCTGCAGATGGGTTTCTCTTTGTGGTTGGCTGCGACCGTGGAAAAATAGTGTTCGTGTCCGAATCGGTTTCAAAAATCCTCAACTATACTCGGGTAGGAGAATCTCACCACACAAAGGTTTAAAGAAGTTTTGATCTGTGAATGATGAATAGCACAACACCAAGTTTAAACACACCTACTCGTTCATGATATGGTGGGGTTGTTAAAACCATGCAAGTACAGGAGTTATGCAGGGACAAGAAAGGTGCTAAACCAAAAGTTATCTTCTAATGCATCCACACTTGAATTGTGACTGATTATTTTCAACTGTAGCGAATCAGCTTCAATGTTTGCGTTTTTCCCCTCAGACGGAGCTCATTGGACAGAGTCTGTTTGATTACATTCATCCCAAGGATATCGGAAAAGTGAAGGAACAGCTGTCAGCATCCGAGCTGTACCCGCGCGAGCGCCTTATAGACGCCAAAAGTAAACACGCCGTTTGTCGGTCTTTATGTCAGATCTGCGCATGCTGCTTAAACAACTGAGCACACACACGACATGTTTGATCTGCTTAATGAATGTATAGCGTGTGTATAACTGTACCACACAAACCGTTTAACAAACTGTGTGTGTAGCTGGGCTGCAGGTGCAGGCTGAACTTCCTGTGGGCGTGGCTCGGCTCTGCTCGGGGGCTCGACGCTCCTTCTTCTGTCGAATGAAATACAACAAAGTTACAGTCAAAGAGGAGAAGAGATTTCAGGCTGCGACCTCCAAAAAGAAAGGTCAGCAGGTCCTATTAGTCTATTTTTTTCCCATCAGGATATGTTTGCATTCACCAGGGGTGAAATAAAGTGAATCAGATCAGCTTTACCTGTCCTTGTGTTCATGGAATCGAATCAACCCGTTAATTACGTTTGTTGCTTGGTTTAAAAGAAACATAGGGAGGTAGAAATTAAATCAAGGTTCTATTTTCTCGGCTTCAGACCGCCAGAAGGCATCAAAGAGCGGAAAACATTCATCTCTCCTATTTTACCGAGAACCTAAAGCTGTCATCTTGTGACTTATAGATGAAGTGACCTGCTACAGTTACACAAAAACAATGTGATAATATTTCATTTCTTCTTTTTGTTCATATATATTTATATATACGTTCTTATCCTTCAGCTCATGTTTTTTATTTAATTTTATTTATGAAGATGGAAAAATGTGCACCTTTGTGTTCGTCTTTATCAACATATGGTGAAACAATTTGCTCACAGTAAATTGACTCCGTGTGATTGACCGACTGCCCCAACAGAGTCCCAGCGGTACTGCACCGTTCACTGCACGGGCTACATGCGCACCTGGCCCACGCGCCAGCTGGGCACAGAGGGAGAGGCGGAGGCAGATAAAGACAGCTCCCACTTCAGCTGTCTGGTGGCGGTGGGCCGCGTGCACCCACACACCCTGCCACAGGCCAATGGAGAGGTCAAGGTCAAGCCAACTGAATTTGTCACCCGTTACGCCATGGATGGCAAATTCACCTTTGTGGATCAGCGGTACGTTGACTTTATTTTATTGATCGCTAAATGTGATATGATTTTGTGATTGACTCATCTTGTTTGTGTACGTATTCATGGATTGACAGGTAATCCTGATAATCCTGCCTCACTCGTTAAGTATCATTCACTAATTAGTGAACATCAGATCAAACAATCTGGCTTCTGGCTTGCAAGCTGCATGATGTCACTAGGCGGCGGTATATGTTTTCTTTTTAAACTGTTTCAATTAACTGAGCACATGCTATGTGGAGACTTTTATATATGTTATGTAGAATACTTACAGGCTTGTATTATTTAGGACCTGTCAGTACCTTTAACAGTATGTCAGTACCTTTAACAGTATGTCAGTACCTTTAACAGTATGTCAGTACCTTTAACAGTATGTCAGCCCCTTTAACAGTATGTCAGCCCCTTTAACAGTATGTCAGTACCTTTAACAGTATGTCAGTACCTTTAACAGTATGTCAGCCCCTTTAACAGTATGTCAGCACCTTTAACAGTATGTCAGTACCTTTAACAGTATGTCAGCCCCTTTAACAGTATGTCAGCCCCTTTAACAGTATGTCAGCCCCTTTAACAGTATGTCAGCCCCTTTAACAGTATGTCAGCCCCTTTAACAGTATGTCAGTACCTTTAACAGTATGTCAGTACCTTTAACAGTATGTCAGCCCCTTTAACAGTATGTCAGCCCCTTTAACAGTATGTCAGTACCTTTAACAGTATGTCAGCCCCTTTAACAGTATGTCAGTACCTTTAACAGTATGTCAGTACCTTTAACAGTATGTCAGTACCTTTAACCGTTTGTGGGATTACAGTTATCGGAATGCTAACCTACACATGGCTTAGTTAATTGTGTATTAAAGACAAGAAAAAGCTGCATAAATAAACAATTTATTGAGCAAGTACACAACAGAACAATGTTCAACACGACCACCTTACGTTACCCCAGTTCACAACAGTAGGTTTATAATAGTTATTTATCATTATATATAGTGCATCTGTGGTTCGAGTGCATCTGAATTGTCGGTTTGGCTTCAAACTTACATCCATATGAAATGCAAAGTGCATAAAGTAACCTGCAGTTTTCAAATAGAGATTCCAGGTTGCAGCTTTAACATGGAAAAAATGACATCACCTGAAGCAATAAAATAACAGCGTCTCGAACCTTGGAAAAATATGATTAAATGATTATCCACTTATATTCCACTCAGAGCCACCACCATTCTTGGTTATCTGCCCCAGGAGCTGCTGGGCACTTCCTGCTATGAATACTTCCATCAGGATGACCTGCCGCATCTGGCAGATAGACACAGAAAAGGTACACGTTCAGATTTTTACTCTTAAAGAGATAGCGCTCACAAAAATAAAGATTCTGTTATTTACTTACCTCGTGCTATTTTATACCCATGTGATTTTCATTCATGAGCAGAACACAACAAAGATATTTAGCAGAATGTCCGATCTGGTGGTTTTCAATACAATGAAAGTGGATGGGGACCGAGAACAGCTGTGGTCACCATTCGCTTTCAATAACCAAGCTGCAGTTTTCCATGTGTTCTGCTTGATGAATCCTTTGGTGTTCCACACAGAGACAGTCACATGGGTTTCGTACAACATGAGTGTGAGTAAATAATGACAGAAGTTTTATTTTTGGGTGAACTATCTCTTTGCAAACACTAAAGTTGTAAACACTGTACAAAAAACCTGGGCAGGTTGCCAGAGAGATTTCCATTGGGAAAGCGGGTTGCCAAATCCTCACCAGTCGTCATTAATCAATAGTCCTGTTTCTAAGAAACATTAGAACAGCTTTCGACAGCAGACACAGGAGGACCGTCCCTTAGAGAGCTCTCCATCCAAATGCTAATAAATGTGAGATTTAACACCTCTTAAAGGGACAGTTCACCCGAAATAAACATGCTGTGGTCAGCCTTATGTCGTCTTAAACCCATCCAACTTTCTTGTGTGGGAAACACAAGAGGAGAAATGTGCAATGTTTATGTTGCTCTTTATATCCATACAATAAAAGTGAATGGTGACTGAGGCTGTCAGTCCCTAAAATTGTGTCTTATATCTCCTTTTGTGTTCCACTGGAAAAAAAAAAGTCATGCTGGTTTGGAACGACATGAGGGTGAGTACATGACGACACAATTGTCATTTTTGGGTGAGCTATCCCTTTAAGTTTAACATGTGTGTTGTTCCACACACAGAACACTGTTAACGTGTCATCTCGGTCTCTCAACAGTGCTGAGGAGTAAAGAGAAGATTGAGACAAATTGCTACAAGTTCAAAACGAAATACGGCTCTTTTGTCACCTTACAAAGTCAGTGGTTTAGTTTTATTAATCCCTGGACCAAAGAAGTAGAATACATAGTGTCAACCAATACGGTTCTATCGTAAGTACCAGCGTCTCGTGTTTTAACTCTGTTTTAAAGGTTCTTGTTGCTCTTGAGTTGCTAGACCGTTGAGATAACGGATTATTTCCTCACTGTTTTGTCGTCTGACTCAGCGGTAAAAGTAATCCGGGTGGATCAGGGGATAAAGCCGAGCAGCCCAGCAGTTCTAAGGCCTCAGAAGGTGAGTGTGAGATTTAAGGGTGTTGTATGTTGTTTTGTATCTAGGTGTGTATTTTGCACTTGGTGGCTTTACTACTGAGTAGATGTCAGGCAGAGGTGTACACGTTTATATAAATAGCGTATGTGGTATGTCGTTGTTGTTGCTCATTTTTATTGCGTAATTAAATTTGCATCACCATTAATTATATGCAGATATAAAAATGCAGTAGTTTCAAACAACCATCTGTCAACCATCCAAGCCTAATTCCGAATGCAATGATTGGACGAACATTTTATGGTCCTGCACCTTTCACAGAAGATATACATTTATATATATTTAGACCATTTTACATAGTGGTTGCTATGTAAACTGGTCTATGGACTTTCAACCATTCTAACAAAAATGTTTTTGGCAAGGATCGCCGACCGTGCTTTTAAGATCCAGTAGTTAATTTAGTGTGTTTTGTTTTTCTAGATGATGCAAAGAAGTCACAGCAGGTTCCCGTCATCCCAGGCATCTCCAGTTCATCAGGCACCATGATTTATGCTGGCTGCATAGGGACCCAAATCGCCAATGAGATAATGGACTTCAACAGGTAAACCAATCATGTGACTTCCATTGTAGTGTTCAGAGTTGCTTTGTTCATGGTTAAATAAAGCTATGATCATTAGGAATGGGGCGGTCCAACAACTGACCAATTGATTTGTAAGTTATTTTTATTTAATATTTAATATCTTTCTAGTTTTGCGTATTTTTAGCAGCAGTGCTTTAGCAGTTTTTGAACTCTTAAAAAACAAACCGCTTATTTAGGGTGAGGTGGACCTGAAACCAGTTTAATTTACAGGGCTTTCCTCAGACCAGTCAGAACATGTTGAAAATAGTAGTTTAGACGCGTTCTGACGTCACACTGTTTTCATTAGGATGAACTCCTCACCATCCAGTGGCAATACCAGTCCGTTCAGTTTACCGCAAGACAAGTCACCACTGGCACAGACCAGCAGCAACGTGAGTCCACACCAGTACATCTGTCTGTGCATTTACAAATGAACTCGCCACTGTTAGTCTTCTAACGCTGCAGTGCTCCTTGTGCTTTAAGGTGCCAAACGGAGAGGTGATGGACATGGAGCTGGCCGGGAAGTCGAGCTCGGAGGAAGCGCGGGGCGGAGCCTTCACTGCGGGTGACAATCTCATGGGTAGATGTTACTGCGTTGTGCCGTTTGTAGTTTTAGTTGGTTTGTTAAACTTGGCAGACAGACAGACAAACAGTGTTATAAGTAAAGATCAAAGAATGTTCTTGGGTTTTACTTAAAAAGAAATGTAAAAAATAAAGGTTATTGCCCACTACTCTATCCCCTCAGCCATTGGTCAATCAAGCAAATTTAGGCCATTAGCTGAGCCAATTAAAACTTTCTTATTAACTTTCCTTTAATTAATAAGACTGATGTCTTGCTTTTCATTTGGGACCAGTGTGATAGTAAAGATATAGAGCAGGTTTTTTTTCTTTTTAAGTTCTTTCAAAGTGTGATTCATTTCTCGGCTGTCTGCTTCTGCTCCTGTCCTACAGAAGCAAGCTCTCAGCTGGATCTGGAGGGGGTTCCTGGGCTGAGTGCTCTCAGCACTGATGAAGCTGCCATGGCGGTCATTATGAGCTTGCTGGAGACTGATGCCAACTTGGGTGACGCTGTGGACTTTGACGAGATGCACTGGTCTCTGTGAACACACAGCTCCAACTCTTCTTGTTTTTTCTTTTTGTTTTCTAAAGAGCCTCCTTATCTGGAGTTTTTTCAAACGGGCAGCAGGTCCCTGACAGTTCTCTGGCTTTTATGTTTTTAATTTATTAGGATTTTTTTTTTAAATGCATCTGGACAAGCTGCATGGCAGATGACCTCATGGCTGCCGTTGGAGATGAGAAGGTGGAGGAGGTCTGAAGAGATGAGCAGAACTCTGAGAGTGAGCAAGAGAGACTTTGTTTGGGTCTCACAGAGTTTTGAACTTAAACTGAGTACCTGAAGCGACAGCACCAGGTTTTATTTGGTCTGGTGTGCAATTTCTTCAGCTCAGCTTTGAGGTCCTTCTGTCCTGTTGGCGCAGATCGTAACGGAGAGACATTCTTGCCACGTTTAAGAAACGCACGCCTCTGCCAAGCCATAAAACTAGAACCTGAATCGTCCAGTGCGATCCAGTGGCGAAAGGATTTCAAAGAAATTTCCTTAGTCAACACTTGAAATGTGTGGATGCTTTGAGGCAAAAGCTGGACTGAATTTTTATATTAAAAAAACATGTCATGGTATTCCTGTGGCAGGGGAAGCCTGGTAGTTATGAGATGTTTCAGTGTTTTAAAATAAACAACAATGGAACAGCATGGGGTGGGGTCGCGGGTGGGTGGTATTGTTGAGCGCTTTGTGGTCAAACAGAAGTACTTGAAAGACTGTGGAAACTTTGGAACTGAGGATCACCATTAGGCCTGAAAATTTGATCTCCGTGGTCTATGAACGTGTGAATATATAATCTTTTCCCTTTGACCGCCCTGCTGCTCTTGATATAGTGGTGTAACAGACTGGTTTCAGCCCATATCATCTTAGGTTTTAAGAATGTTTCTGTAACATTTCCACTAAGTAACAAAAACGTTAATTTTATTTTGTAAGTTCTAGGAACATTCAAAACAACATTGCATTGGCGTTGTTGTTTGGTTCTAAGAATGTTATTTAATGTTTTTATTCTGTAATATTTTCAAAAAGCTCCACTAACTACTTAATAGTAACGTTTTTGATGTATAACTTTTAAAAAAGTTCAAAAGGTCCCGTTTGCTGGGAGTCTCTGTATGAGAGATCATGTAAAATGGTCATGAAAACAAAAAAGTATCCACAAATTGTTGATGCGGGCCGGGTCTCAGGGAGCTATACTGCGAAAACCTCTCAAAATCCTTTTATTAAGCTGAAGAGCTGCCGTGAATAAAGCCATATTTAAAATGGTGTTAAGAAAATAATATAATAATAATAACTGACACTCATCGCTCTGGTGATTTTAAAGATCTTCAGGGTTCATTCTTTCATCCGTTTTTGTTTCGTAAATGTTTGTTTGAACTCCATGTTGTGAAATGATGTCCCATAATCCCATTGTTTTAAATTTGGGAATATGTAATTTTGGGAATAGCTGAACTGTAAATGAACTTTTGTTTTAGGTGAAACAGTAGAGTGAGGGGGAAAGATAATTTGTGTACGTTTAAATGGCAGTGCAGATTTCCAGGAGTCATGAAGGCAATGCGCTTGAAATAGTTAATCTAATATTGGGGGAAACAAGTTGTTTAGTCAAACCTCATGTTGTTCCAAACTCATTCTCACTTTCTTTTTAAATCTTTTGTACTTCACGAAAAAAAGACAGTTTTCCATCCAACTAAAGCATGTAGGGGAGGGGCAGTCGAGCGGTAGTCAGGACAAAACAGCACCATAAAAGTTGTCTGTATGACTTTGTGTGCTACATTCCACATTTTTGGTCCAAATCCCTCCACTGTAGCTACTGTATCAGATCTTGGTTGTGCCTGGAAACTTGGAGCATAGTCCATTCGTATGGACTTCATTTCTGGCAAAATTTATGAGGCTTTTCCACCTTTTAGGGGCTTGACAGCCTCTGACTCATCCATGCTTTTGTTGTATGGAAAGTTCACAATGTTCAACTACTTTTGTGTTCCACAGAAGAAAACGATTTCATAGTAAATGAACTGTCTCTTGCACTGACCACAGAAGGCAACATGTTTTAGAAGTTTGAATTATTAGTGAATTTTCTCAGTTCAGTTCACTTTGTCATATCCTTGACACAGGTGTACAGAAAGTGAACATCTTTTCCTCCTCGAACACACAAAAAACTGATGTCGGAGGCAGGCACCGTCTAAAATTTGAGCAAAATTCTCTTTTTGGGGATTTATACTCTCAATGGCCCTTTCCGTTTTAATATCCTCTTAATACTTCTCTGTCTTTTATATTTTAAAGAAATCGTAAAAATTCCCAGAATTCTCTTGTTAACATGGCTTTGTGACGCGTTTTTCTTTCAACATGTATCTTTCCTTGTTTGCAGTGACCTTTGGTTTAAAGGCTCATCATACTGAACTGATTTACTGTGATGGTGCCAATGTGCCACAGGAGCGTAATGGCCCTGCGCTACCATAGGTGTGATTCTTGACCACATACCAAAGCAGTTTGACCACAGAGAAATTTTAAGTTTAACCCTTTAATGCTCAGCTGTTCTGTCAGATGTTGTGTAAGTGATGGAAGTTGCTTCATATCTAGTCTGTTCTGTCACATGCTTCCAAGAGCTGACGTGAGGAGAGAAACCAGCCGGTCCTCCCAACAGCATGTACATGTAAATGACAGCGAGATGAGCGTGCGCCGAATTGACGTTGAATAACAGAATTGATTGTGAATAAATTTAGCTGTTATCCCTCTCTCCACCTGCGCTTGGTTTTACAAACAAACACGTTATTCGCCTATATAAGGGGCATTTTCTGAAACCTGACAAGAGAATTTCATTGGCTCACCTGTAAGGGCTCGTCATACAGATGACTAGGTGTACTAACCAATCAGAATTCTTATAAGATGGCCAGTGAGGGTTTTGATTGGGCGGTGGAGGCCTTAAGCTTAGAATCGGCTGCTCCGCCTGACCATACAAGCTTTGAGCTGTGTAGGCAGGTCGCGTAAGAGGTTAAAATAAAATTGTGATTTTTATTCTTCGTTTTTATTGGAATCTGTTCTGTTTGGAGTGTCATGTTTCATTTGCACTTGTCAGACATCATGTACTGTACTTAGGTTAGAACCACAGACCTGTTCCTCTGCCGCTTTTGTTCTAAATTTCAGATATCTCGATTTGTGTAGCCTAATAAACAGAATATGTCTTGATTTTTATATTGTTCCAGTAATATTCATGCATGCCTTTTGTGTACCCCTGGCTTTTCCTGTTCTTTGTCATTCTGTTAGTTACCCAAGGGTATCGGATAAAGGTTTTTGCCTTATAAGACAGACAATGTTTGTTTGTTCTGTTTAATTTTGTTTCTGTCTGTCTCGGGTGTGTGGTAAGAGTGGTTGATTATTTGAAGACTGTTCATTTACTGGGTCTTATCAGTTCATGATTCATCACTTCCAGGAACAGTTCATTTGGGGAACAGCCGGTGGGTCAAGCCACAGGTCTGCATGCATACGCAGCCGTGTTGTTCTGTCGCAGCCTTTCAACAAGGCTGTTATAGAACGGGGGTCTTGTCCAGGCAGGTCTCTTTGTCTGTTGCTTGTCTCCGCCCCCTGTTTGTTATCAAGCGTTTGTATGATGTCATCACTGCTGCTGTCTACAGGTCTGGTTTGTAGCAGAGAATCTGTCTCTCCAGGCTGACATGTAAAAAGATTCTTAAATAAACAACATTAGTTTCTTGTAAGTCTTTTGTGGTCTTTGAGTGTGTGTGTGTGTGTGTGTGTGTGTGTGTGTGTGTGTGTGCACGCTTGTACATCTTTCTTTGTGAGAACTCTTTGGTTTGGGATAAGGGTTAGGGACTAGTTGCGATGGTTTAGGTTGGGTAGTTGTACAAACCTATGTGTGTGTGCGTGCATGTGTGACAGCTCTTTACTATCACAGAATCTTTATAGGTCAATTGTCTATAGTGCTTTTTTACTTGTAAGACAGGAACTGAATAACATTTAAACGTGTGACCTTAACCTTGGTTGAGCTGTTCTTGTTAATTGTGGGTCAGTTAGTTGAGTGCAATGCTAACTAAAATGATACTGAATCTAGATAAACCACACATGATGGCATCTAGGATACATGCAGTTCGTTTTTACTAGTTCTCTAGGTCACCAGAGCAAACCAGCACCCATGCAACTGACACGTGTTTATCATTTAAAAGAACAGAAATAGAACTTCAACAGTATGTTATTTTATGAAGACTCATTGACTGCTTCTAGGATCAGTACAACTAGTCAACAGAGCAGATTTCGTGAAACATACACTTGTATGTTGCTGAATGACGGTATCTTGGTGCTAATGAAATTGGTGTCGCTTACTTACCTGTTGCCTGACTCCTCGGAGATTACTGCCGTTTAATTTCACAGATGCAGGAGCGCCCGGGTAAGAATGATTAAGTGAGAGAGAGGAGTAAGCTGGGCTCTGGTATATATGTGTCTCACCGCGGTGGTGATTTTGTAGACCTGATGAAGATGGGACAGGCTGCAACTTTACCATGTCGAGAAGGCGGTACTTACGTCACCGAGCTGTATGAATGGTTCAGGTAAGTTTGCACAATACTAACTGCACTGCCAGCTGGTACTGTAGGACAGTTTGGGTTCTGTAAAGGGCATACACACAGTGTTGTTTAGCGGTTTTATTCGCAAAATAAACACGCTCCGTTCTGGGTCATTATTATATAGCTGTGAGATGTGTCAAGATGGATCATACCATTTTTTTAAAGACCATTAACTAACAATATAACCACATTAATTATATCTGCCCATAAGTAGGTTATCTGTTTGGTTAACCCAAAATCCTTTCTATGTCCTGACCTTTTTTTATAACCTAGAACACTTTGTAATATGACAATTGCTTTCTATTGCTTTTTTATATCATATGTAATTTAGCTGTATTCTGTGAATTCTGTGAATGTCTCAAATATAATATGGTTCTTTATTAACAACTGATTCTAGTAATATATTGGCACTTCACTGTTTTGTCTCTACTGTCAGCTACAGTTATCTGTAAATATCATTACGTTAGATAACAAAACCAAGCGGTATTTACTGTAATGAGAGGACAATATATTTTTTAAGAAAACATTTTACAAAAGGTTTGTTCATTACGAATGATAAAACTAGTATTGTTTAAATTTAATGTGGAACCCACAAATTTGCCAAGCTAACACGTTTTGTTAAGAACGTTTCCCTAACGTTTCCATTAAGTAACAAAAACCCTTGGTTGTAATGTTATTTATACTTTTTTAATTATGTAATGTTTTCAGAACGTTCCACGAACAACTTAAGAATTGCGTTTTTAAAAAAAAGAATATTTTAATCATAAAACATTTTACTAACGTTACTTCAAGAACTAATGTTCCCTGTTAGCTGCGCGGTTACTGTGTTGGGTCACCTTGGATCTATTCAATTAAATTCTATCAAGATTATACCCAATATTTATTAGTTGCTGAAGAAAAAAAAAAGTGCAAATAAAATCATATTAGTTTCCTGTAACTACACATTCAATCTGCGTAAATTGCTTAAATAAAAAATATTTAACGACATGTTTTGCGCTTCAATCTGTTAGGAAGTTCCTGAACGAGTGTCCCAGTGGACTGATCACCCTTCACGAGTTCAGACGACACTTCTGTAACGGGACCGTGGGAAAAGAGTCCGCGGAGTACGCGGAGCAGATATTCCGCACGCTAGATAACAATGGGGTATTATACAGCTCAAACGCAGAACGCGTCGTGACCTGACACATGATGTTTTAAGCCTGATGTTTTCATACTGCTTTTGCAACACTTCACGCAAGGCGCACTGACTGACAAGAATAGAGACACGGCCGAACTAAAGCTCTGCCTGTAGTTCTGACATGCGCACAAAAGCGTCTGTCAAAACTGTAAATGTGTCAGGATATAGAGTTATAGTAATCTTTTTAAATATATATTTTAAAATCTTTGTTAAGTCTTTTTTTACTCTGGTCTCAGCATTTGTAAAAAATATATATATAATTGTGTGTGTTTACATGTATATATACTCACTATATATATATGTATATATATATATATATGTATATATATATATATATATATACTGTATATTGTTCAATTTATCAGGATGGTGTTGTGGACTTTAGAGAATACGTGACCGCTATTAGCATGCTGATTGAGGGCTCTACTGTGGAGAAGCTTCGCTGGTCCTTCAAACTTTATGATAAAGACAAAGATGGAACCATAACACGATCAGAGATGCTTGAAATTATGCAGGTAGGTGATTGTTAAATCTGTAAGGTTGTTAAATCCATAAGTTCTTTTTGGTTTAAAAAAAGGAACAAAAATCAGTAAATGAGCAAGTACATGACAAATCAGTGTTCAAAACGATTTCCTTACCGTACCCCGATTCACAACGACGAGTTTACAATAATCATTTATAATTGAGCTGTCGGGTCCGATTTGCCAGGAAACGTCAGTTTGGCTTCATTTGACGTCAGCATACGTAATAAAGTAACCTGCGATTTTCTGTTTCAAACAGAGTTGACGGTAGAGAGGCAAAAGTTACGGATTGCAGCTTTAAGGACTGTATTACTTGATGAATAAAATGTGTAGCGTTAATAAGTTACATGTATTGCTCCACTAGAGGGCGATATATCATCAGAAGTTCTGGTGTGATCTGTTTCATATTAGGCTGTGTACAAAATGAGCGTAGCTGCCTCTCTGACCAAACCTGACCCCTTGACTGCTGAGGAGTGCACCAATAGGATATTTCAACGGCTGGACAAAGATAACGATGGTAGGGTGGTATCACATCAAATCTCACAAATCATTTCACCTGAACCAGCATATGATAGTTATATAAGGCCGAGCACCTCATGATTCCCTTTCATTTCTACAGCTGTCATCAGCCAGCAGGAATTTATTGAGGGGGCACTGAATGACGAATGGATGAGGGAGATGCTGGAATGTGATCCAAACACAGTAAAGATGGAGAGGCCTGTCAAAGGACACACAGCACTTTAAGATTTGGGTTTCTTTTAAATACAGCCGAGGTTCTCAGCTCCAGCCCTCACGATCCACTTTCCTGCAGAGTTTAGCTCCAACTTAAGCTTAAGTTTAATTTCAACAACTTTTTTATTAGTGAATTATTTTCATTTTAGCTTTGTTATAGTGCGTTAATGACGTTGCTCCACATTATTGCTTCTAAACCATTGGTGACAAACTGTGAATAGTTGATGTGTTTGTGTAATTAAAAGTATTATATATTTTATTTATTTGGGTAATTTCAAGGAAGAATAAAGGCATGATAATGTTCTCTTGAGTTGGTTATTGGCCACAAAACACACTGAAATTAAGATTAGGGTAATTTTACATTAAACTACATGTTATAGAGAAAAACAGATGTATTTAAAAAAGAAAAAAAAGACAAAAATATAATTGGCAGGACAATAAAGACATTACGGATAAACTTTTTTATTCTGTATAATTTGGCGCCACCACACACACACACACACAAAATCCCGAATTTGCTTTCTCCGAGGAGAAATTACAAAACCTACTATGGCTGAGGTACATTTATTTACATATTAATTAGATTCCGGTGACGTTTCTAGGTAACCTTCCTATGGTCACTGACTATCTCATAAATATTAATTAGCTTGTGCCGTAGCCTTCCAACAGTGCAGCTGCAGCTTATAAATATTAAGCATCCAGTCTTACCCATAGTAAAGTATTCCCTGCCTATGACGTCCCACATTCCCACTTTTCATTGTCGACATGGCGCAGGCGAGTTGGGAGCACCGACAACGGAAAGACCGACTCTTGTAAAGACATTCAACGACAAGGAAAAGATCTCACGTATTCCTTCTTACATATTTTAGACGCCGATCCAACTTTGGTAAGGAATTGCAAGCGACATGTTGGCAGAATAGTTGATTAATACACTTTTTTAATGCTTTTATGTGCCTTCCTAAACTTGTTGAAGTGGAAAACAACTTGTGTGTTGCTTTATTTTTACAGTCTGTTGTTCTTTTCTTAATGCATGTAATAAAATAAGCTTATTTTGAACTATATCATAAGCTCAACAGTTCACAAGTAGTAATACGATCATATTTACATAGCCTGAGGGATCGGATACATTACGAGGAACATTTAGATACAAAGAGTGTATTATTATTATCTATACATACACCATCTGACATTGTTTTCTGCTATACCTGAAAAACAACAACAACATCAAAATAGGATTTAAAGTGTTATGATGAAACTGCTTTTGATGGAGCGGAAGCGCAGCTGTGTTTGTCGAGTTGTGATTCACACATTCCACGTAGCCACGGAAGAACACGAGCTGCTCTCAGTTACACGAGTTACTAGCGTGTGTCTTTAACCCGGACAGTGATTTGTAAAGCCAACGAGTTTGCAATGGCTTTGCCCAATTACAATCCTAATTGTAGCCTTTCACCTTTCATTGGTCTGTCTTGTGAGGGGTGTCTCGCACACACGTGCTTGGAAGCATTTAATAATTGTAAACTTTGTTCATTTAACTGCTTTTGAAGTGTCATTTGCAGCATCTGAATCCGAGCAGACACACATGGACACGCGTGTACGCTTGTGCATGTGTTTCCAGTCATGGACTCGTTTGAAAGAATTGGCAGTCTTTTTTGTCATGGTGCATGATTCCAACTAGAAAAACAACAAGTTGAATGCAGTTTTTCTAGTGGATAAAGCTTGTTTTATCTGCCTGTCTTTATTTATTGTCGTTATATAACAGAAGAGTAAAACAAGCTGAAAGGGTGCGAGGACAGCGACTGTTTCTGTGCATTTACCCAAGCAGTGTGGAATTCTTTTTATTTTCGCTGTTTGCTATAGATAGATCCACGGAATTCATCTTCTCATGTGTTTATGTGAGGTATGATGCATCAGATTCCCCAACGACGCCTCGGCCTGGGATAGTGGCGCAGGGTATTTTAGATCACAGTCAGATGGGAAGCCCTTGCACATGGTTTGAGGGTGAGAATAGTCTGCGTCAGGGTTTGGTTGGTTGCTGCCGATGTACGAGTATAAAACTCTGCTTGGAGATGCCTAATATAGCCACAAATATGTCCGAGTGGAATTATTGACATTATTCCAGTGAAAGAAACGAGGAAAATCTGTTTTGCTGTTCCGTTCCTTTTCTATTTCTGATGTGTCTAGGAAAAGGAGGCAGTTGTAACCAAGGTCTGTCCTCCCACGTGCAAAGACTGAACTGAGCGCTTGTGCACATCTGTGCGCTTGTGCACATCTGTGTTCTTTAGTCCTCACACGGCACGCAAACATGTCTTACTTTCCTCTTGGTTTAAACTGCAATCACATCTGCTTGCCTCCCTCCACATGAAGTCACGGTTCAGCCACAACATCACTGACAAACACACAGCTGGTTATCTTTAAAAACTTACTTAAAGTTGCAATCTGTGACGCTTGCCTCTCTGTCGCCATCTCTGTTTGAAACATAGAATTGCAGGTTACTTCTTGTAATTAAATTCGCTGGATTCTCGTGAAGCCAAACTGACTTTTCTCTGGAAGTCGGACCTGACAGCTTAAATTATAAATTATTTTAAACTTGCCATTGCGAATCAGGAGATCGTGTTAAAAGCTGTGTTGATCTGCCGTGTACTTGCTCATTAACTGTTGTGTTTATTTTTAACCAAAAAAAGTTGACAAAGATTACAGCTTTAAATAATAGATCCTCAAAAAGGAAAATGTAGAAAACAATGAAGGACTATAGAACTTCTATAGCTAGTCGGCTTGTACAATGACAATATCATGTTTGTCATATCATGTTTTTTAATTATGAGAACTAATTAAATGGCGATGTATGTGCTCCTGGTCATTTTTAAGTACCATATTACAATCTGATGCCATCCATGTATCATCAAACTGTCTCAGCACTTGTTGTTTAAGGGCAGCTTATCTTTCCTAAAATGATGTAGTGTGTAAACACGTTCTGTGACCCTGTACCCAGAGCCCATAATAATACATCAATAACCAAAACATGGAACTGATTTAGATTCTGAAAAGGTTTTACAACCATTGTAAATATTTTCAGTTTTCTCTGTGTTGAACTGTTTCAATGCTTCTGCCAAATATTCAAAGCAACGTGCACGCGTTAACATTTAGATAAATATACATTCCTGACATTTTAATATCAGATAAACCTGTGCTGAAGAACCCGTTTAAAATGTCTCCCGAGCATAGCTATCTTCTGCGCCTGTGTTAACTTGAGGCAAGTGTGCTGGCATACATGGCTTGCCTGCCATAAATGCTTTTATTTCTGTTGAAAAGAACAACCCGAAGGCTGCTGTTTTTCCTCAGTATGTGCCAGCAGAGGTTTTTCTGTCAGTCAGTCACGGCGGTTCAGAAAGGCACAGTAGCTACTACAGCTCAAACAGCGTGGAAGTTCATACACGCTGCCCTTAGGTGACCGGACTGATGGATTCGAGGGGCCATTAGGATGAGTTTTTTTTCCACTCTTGTAACCTTTCCTTTCATGTTTTAGGGAGGTTACAGGGACAGCTAAATGGAGAGTAATATTTACACTTAAAAGAACAGACACAATTGTTTTGTTATTTTTTTAAATAATGAGCATTGAATTTACAAGATTGTGTTGCAAGTTTGTTTTGTGAGTCTGGCAGCAACCACATACAGTTTAAAGAAAACGCTTCCACTTACTGCGCAGTCTAATGCATCTCGCATGAGTGTTTTCATCCCTTTTAATCTAATTATCGGCATGATTTCTGCTAAGATTCTTTTTGCGCAGATTGTTGAAGCGCAAAACTCAAAGCTTGCTGAAGAGGGAGAGGCTCTTCTGTACAGATTTTCCTTTGTCAGAGGATTATTATGATGTTCAAGCGTTTTTTCGGTCGACGTCATGCTGTTTGCACACGTGTACAAACCCTTGATAGCTCTGAACCCACAGTGTTGTATTTTCATGCCTCTGTTTGACTTCATATGATTCTGAGGGGAAATACGAGCTTCACAAAGAGCGTGTTATCGCCGGTCACAGGCTGGAAGTCTCCGTGTTCCAGCCATGAGAGGAAATTCCAGCCATGCAAAAATCTGCAATGCAAAGCAACCTGCACTTAGTGTAAGTCATGCGGTTGTAAACTCATAACAAAGACCTTGCACAGAGGCAGAGAAGTTCTTGACTGCTTTGTTGTAAACACTAAGAGTTTTATCGTCTTTATTTTTAACAGTTTACTTAAACCATCTCATTTGCTGATGAATAAAGTTGGTTAGAAATGTGTGTGGAAGGTAATGTCTGTGGGACAGAATGCAGCAGTGAGAACGTGTAACAGTTCAGTTAATTTTGGAAAACACAGCTTTTGTAGACATAACATGAGTGGGTACACAAGGACATGATTGGTTATTTACATGTACAGTTGAATTTACAGATTAAAAGTCTCCAGAGTAACCTAACCTTTAATGAAAACCTTCATTAAAAACTGGAAGGTCATACGGCGTTTCAGAACAGCCTTTTGAAGCATCTTTAAACATTATGGCTGTTGTAAACATCTCAAAACATCTTTTAAGATAAAAATAGGCGTTTGTTTTGAACAGAGGGTGATTTTGAGGTGAACGGAGTTATAATTGTGGCTCTCTTTGTGTTTCAGAGGAACATTTGATCTGCTTAGTCAGCTGCTGCATTTTTAACATGCATGTTCCTGACATGTCAAGAGCTGCAGTGCTCCTGCAGCTTCAAGTCTGGACTGCGATATGTCCTGATAAGCCATCTTTCCTTAAAAAACCACTGAAACATACTGTACTGTGTGTGATGTAAGAATCTATGAACCTCTCTCACAGCGTGTCATTTCTGAGTGGTGCTTTGTGGTGCTTGTACTGTAAATATTTTTTACAGTGGCTTTAAGTTGTTAAATCACTCATCATAGCTGTTATCTGTTACTGCGCATAGAACTAAATCTCTACACGTTGTTAGTGCTCCAGATTGTGTAACGGATAGACCATTAAATGTATCGGTCTGTGAACAGTCAGTCTGTGGTCCCCCGATGTTTGTTTTGGTTGGCTGTTCACACTGTTCTGTAATTTTCCACATACTAGCGTAACCCTCTTGGATCTGTACATTAGCCTTTGGCCTGTTAGATTTGTGCATTACCGAACGTTATCAGAATATCAGAACAAGACAGGGTGTCTCATCCCCTTATTTGGAGGAGTAAAACGGAGAAATGCTGCCGCTGCTGTGTTTTCGGGCCCGGAGCCAAAGGGCCCAACAATGTGTCCCCACTGGTCCCCCACACAAAGTGCCCAGTGTCCCCGGCAGAGGCACAAACACTGGGCCAACTATTGAAATAAATGGCTCGGTTATTCTTTAAAATCAGTGGCTAATGATTGGCTGTTGACTGCGTAACCCAGGAGACAGGGGAGAGCCGAGAACCGGGCAACCTTTCACCCGCAGGATGTTTTCTAAAACCACTGCTGTAAATCAGCAGTCAGGGATGTGATCAGAAGTTAAGATCATGTGGAACAATTGATGTTTACATTCAGTCACGCCTCCTCTAACACATGAACATATATGTAGTTTGACAGGCAAGTTGGACATCCAATCAGTGTATTTGGAATGCAATGAGTGGACAAACATTTTATGGTCCTGCATCTTCCACACTAGATACACTAAAAAAGTTTTGCTGTCTTAAATTTTTAAGTTTAATCAATTGGCTGTACAAGTCATTTCAACTTGTAATTTTCAACTGGTGTCGAGTTACTATAACCTATAAAACAAAGTTGAAATCGCTTAATCAAAACTCATACTTATTTTGATGAATTAAGGAAATGTGAAAATATGTTGTCATGACCTTTAAATAGTCAGACAAATGCTGTAAAACCTGGATGAAGCTGCAGTTTCTAAATCTAGTTCTCCCTAAAATTTGTTTTGATTCATGTGATGCTTCCATGAGACTTTAAACATAAACATTACTGGTGCATCAGACACGCTGTCCAATGCAATACAATGCCGTCTCTGTAAAACAGTGTAACTAAGTACCAGTGCAGCTAGAAGCTATTAGAGTTGCATGCAACTTAATGGCTGCATTGTCTACTGTATTTGTACAGTCGTTCTTTGCACGGCTACAAAATATGTAGAATTACAGGCACCTCTTCATTCAGTTTGAGTGTTTTTGTATTAGTTTGAGCATCACAAAGGATTTCAGTTGTTATATTTTTCATGATTTTCAATGCACAGATGCTGTTGCATGTAATGCGTCCATGTGCTTTGCTGTTTCTCCCCGATACAGGATTAACAGATCAGAGGAGAAGATGATGTCAGATGCGAGTGACATGCTGGCAGCCGCCCTGGAGCAAATGGACGGTATTATTGCAGGTAAAAGCATGTTAATTATGACTAATGCAGGAAATGCAGGATTTTACCTTATTCAGCTGTGCACAGAACAAATGAGTCAACTCTGTTTTGAGGCGCTAAAACATTCTGCTGCCTTGAGTTACTAAACTGAATTACGAACACTAGTTTAAAATCTAAATGTAGTAAACATTTATTAAACTAAGACCTTGTAAGATCAGACAGATATTGCTGGGCTTTCCAAATGAACTGGCACATGAAGTCATTTTTATCATTGGTGTATTGTAAGGCTGACTAGCCAAATAGGAGTCGCCTGTCTGATCACATGATTTTCTAACTTTTACAAATAAAAGCGTTAACTCTGGCCCAGATCTGACTTGGCTGGTTAATGTTTTGCCCCCAGCATCATCTTCTCATACTATTCAATACTCCACAGTATTTGATAAGTGTGTCTTCTATTAGTAACAGATTTATGATGATCTTAGATTACAATCAGTTATAGTGAAAAAAAGTCTGTCTGGCTTCTTGCGTACAAGTCCACACATTTCTTAATGTGCAAGTCACAGATTTTGTCTTTACTCATTTCTTTAAAGTTTGTAAACTGCGTTCTGTGTGTATTCAGAGATACAGTTATTTGGGTGGCATATTTCTCAACCACTGTACAAGTGTACACCAACATACAACAGAATGTCCATGAACTGTCGTTATCTTGTTTTTGGCCTTCAGGTTCCAAGGCGCTGGATTATTCTAATGGCATCTTTGACTGTCAGTCCCCAACATCGCCCTTCATGGGCAGCTTGCGAGCCCTGAATTTACTGGAGGACCTGAGGGGCATCCTGGAGCTCATGGACACTGAGGAGAGAGAGAGTCTGCGTTGCCAGATCCCAGACTCTACTGCGGACAATCTGGTGGAGTGGCTGCAGGGTCACATGGTACGTGCATCACATTCTAGATCTCTGGAATTTATAGTCTCCTGATATGAGTATATGAGGTAATGTTGCCATGTTGTAAAGAGGTACATGTATATTTATAGTACTTCAATTTCTGGCAGTAAAAAATAGATTGTTAGGCTGTAGTCTGTTACCAGGGAAATGACTATGTTGTCTGAAATTGTTTTGGTAAAACAACTGTTTATATACCCTGTGTATATTGTCTCAATGTATTTAGTGCTTCATTCATGCTATACAACACAACTAAAGAGGCCTGGTTATAATTTTCTCCAGTTGGAGTGACAATGTTTGTTACCTCTGGGTGTCAGCAGACAGATTGGATGGCGGCCAAAGGAAGCCAGCGCATCATACCATATTTAGTCTGTTTACACAGTGTGTTATGTTAGTTTACTCACCACTAAAGTTTTGTTGGTGTAATAAATAGTGCATGAAAACCACTTGGATTACAAAACCTTGGATCTCAAATGACCGTTTCTTTCTGTATCACCAGCTGTGAGCTGCAATTTAAAGATAATACTGGTTTATTTTTTCTTCATCCGTTTTTTTTAAATAGTCAATCATGAGGAATGATTTATCCGTAATTTATCCGTTAAATCATGAGAAATGATTTATCCGTTTTGTTTTCTGGCAGTCAAATGGACACATTTCAATTTCTGGAGATGTTTACCAGGACAGACTGAATCGTCTTGAAAGTGACAAAGAATCCCTCGTACTCCAGGTAACTAACATATACATGCATATAAATCACTTTAGATATAAGTGAACGTTGTGCTTTCAGAAAGCTTTTCTGTGACACATGACACTAGCGACACCAAGGTCGTGGGTTCGATTCCCAGGGAATGCGCATACTGATAAAATGTGCAAATTAGATGCGCTGTAAGTCTCTATGGATAAAAGCATCGGCCAAACGCTTGACTGTGATCATTGCTTGCAGGTGAGTGTTTTGACGGATCAGGTGGATGCACAGGGGGAGAAGATAAGAGATCTGGACATGTGCCTTGATGATCACCGCGAAAAACTCAATGCCACAGAAGAAATGTTACAGCAGGTTGGTTAAAAACATTCTTGTTTTTCAGAGGTGTGGCTCGGCAGTGCATGTGCTGCCACAGGTTGTGTAGTCGTGCAGTTAACGGCAAAAAACTATTTAAAAACGCGTGTAAATCTGACCATAATCATGACGCTTGTCACTCATGAGAATTCTTGCTTCTCAGGAGCTCTTGTGCAGATCATCCCTGGAGACTCAGAAACTGGAGCTGATGGCAGAGGTTTCCAACCTGAAGCTGAAGTTGACCGCAATAGAGAAGGAGAGACTCGACTTTGACGAGCGGTTTGGAGATAGTGAGGTAAGTAACATGTACGCTGAGTGGAGAAGAAGAAATACAGTAACTGTTAAAGGGAAGGTTTGCCTCAAAATGAAAATTCATAGTTCATCATTCAGGAAATCGTTTATTCACCCTCACATCGTTCCAAACCTCTGTAGCTTTTATTCTTCTGTGGCACACAAAAGAAGATATTTTGAGAAATGTCTCGGTGGTTTTGTGGCTATAAAATGGAAGTTAATGAGTGCCACTGTTGTTTGGAGTGTTTTTTGTGTTCCTTAGAAGCAAAAAAGTCATGCAGGTTTGACATGATGTGAGGGTGAGTAAATGATGGAGGAATTCTTATTTTGGGGTGAACTATCCCTTTAACAGTTTCTTTGTGTGAAGACGTTGGTACTTGCCCTTTAATTCGAACACTAGTCATTGGTGCACAGAGCACTTTTGTTTTCACTGGTTTAACGTACTGCAGTCTGATGGAATGATGACTGTTTGGAATAGTGTTTTTGCGCCATAGCCAACCTTCTGTTTGTGTGAAGGTCTAAAGCAGAAAGACGTTCGTTTAACAGCGGCTTCTGTTAGCTCTTGCACATCCACCAATCAATTCACGTTGTGGCACTGATGTCATTTCCAGTGCCTTGGAATGTCGGGCTCTTAACTTTTGTGTTTGGGCTAAAGGAAAATGCAAAACCAGCCCTTTCCAGATACCTCTGGAGTTCCTCTTCTAAAAATGTTGCGAGTGGCCTCATTACCACTGGTCATTACCACTGAGAACTATCTTCCACTGTAGATCTGCAGGGGTGAGGAGGAGTGAGGCATTAAATGGCCTCAGTGAGGGGGTGTTGGGATTCCAGAGGTTGAAGGGTGTGGTTTTTGCCACTGCTGTGAACAACGCACATCTGGCGACTTTATTCAGAGCACAGCGCTGGATTGGATGAAAACCTTGTGTTTGTCTCAATGCTGCACCTGTGTGTGCTCGTCAAATCTCACGGAAAGTTGTTCTGGTCTTCATATGAATGTTCTGTCACTCTCAGGCGGTTGTGTTTTGTGCTGATGCCCTTCTGCTCATATTTCCCATCGTTCCTACAGTTCCCAGAACACAGTTAACATTCATTTATTGTTTAAAGGTGTGTTTGGTCTAGGAAGGCCGACATATATTTCAAAGATGAAAATGGTTTGGGCTGTTTCCTGTGTTATTTTGGTGCCGTGTAATTTACGAGCTCGGCAAACCTTCCCACAGTGTGCTGCTTTTACCCTGTGAAGACTGGGCTGGTGATATGTTATTTTAGATGTCTGATTTTTAATTTAAAAGGTTAAAGGAATTTTCAGAAAACTAAAGTTTTTTGAAACACTGAATGGAGACAAAGTTAGATTGCGCTCAAGTTTGTCACCAGTGTGCTGCTCCGAGCGGTTGTCTCGCTGTTTTTTGTTTAACATTCAGTGAGTGTTTACAACTGAAGGCTGTTCTGCTGTTTATGAAATCATAAATCAATGACTGAAGGCCTCCGACATCCTAAAGGAACTGAACTCTGAACGATCTGACTGTTGAGTGAAGCTGCTGACACTGGAATAGATGTTTTTTTTTTGCACATGAAAGTGACCGAGGTTTGAATATTTCATGTGTTTGGTCATTTAAGCATATCAAGCATCTTCTTTTTAAAGCTTTTTGAAGCCAACCAGCCAAATCTGTTTTTTATAATCTTTAGGTATGTTGAAATGACTGATTAACATAATGTTCTGGGTTCAGTGGAGGTTAAGCTGTATCTTCATCTAACATCTGAGGAGGGCTGTCAAATACTGCCAAAATTGTTTAACTCATTTTGTAGTTAGTGTAAATAATGTGTCTAAAATGTAAAGCCACAAGACTTAAACATTGTTCAACCATTCACACAAGACTACTCTTTACTTTAACAGTAAATGTGACATTTATGAAACGGATGTTAATAGTGGCCTTTCTTTAGGGTTTGATTTTGGAGATCAATGAGCTGAGATACCGTATTTCTGAGATGGAGAATGAACGGTTACAGTACGAGAAAAAACTGAAATCCACGAAGGTACGTTTGAATGGCTAGTTTTTCTGTAGTGTTACATTAATAGTTTGTCTCTTCTACTCTATTTTTTTTCTATTCACCAATGCTGAACTCTTGCATATCTCTGTCACCTTTCTGTCATCTGTACGTGTCTGTTTTCTATTTCCTCCTTGGCTAACCTCTCTTCCGCTAGTCGCTAATGGCTAAACTCTCTAGCCTGAAACTCAAAATGGGGCAGATGCAGTATGAAAAGCGGAGGAAGGAACAAAATATCCAGGAGCTCAAGGTCGGCATACTGCAGGGCTACTGCTTACGGCTCCTAAATGCTTTCTTGTTATTTTTGCACGTTCAGTTTGCTTGTTAGCACTCTATATTTAGATCTGTTTCAGGGTTCAGTTGTGTTTAAAGTTCACATATTTACAGTGGCCCCAAAAAACTATTTGGACGATAAAATGTATGAACATACATTTTATAAAGATACATTTTTCTTCATATTTATGCACAATATACAAGACAACACTATTTATTATAAGGACAACACAAGCAAAACAAAGCAACACTAAGAAGTTAGTGAAGTTTGAAACGATACAACAGTTTGTAAACAAGACCGTAAACAAAATAAAAATCTGATATTTTGTTAACAAACTGAACTGGTTGCCTCAGTTTTGACCAAGAGCTCCGCAGAACATCCACAGCCTTCCATTCTGCCCCATTTAAACGACAGACAGAGTTCTCATCCAGATTGGAAGGCTGCTCATTACCCTTCTGTCTAAGCAGTAACTAAGTGGCACCAGTGTAAGATCTCAGCATGTTTAATTAACCACAGGTATGCTTTAGTGTGCGGCTGTACGTTGTGTTTAAGCCGAGAGGGGGGGGAATTTCAGACAGCTGTATAATGAAGTTATTTCTGTTGCTACTTCCTGTTGTATTATACTGTAATGCCACACACATCAAACATCTCTGGGTGGTTTGCATGACTGCATTTTTTTCTTTCTCTTGTGCTTTGTGCAACACTTCTCTCCCACCCTGTCAGGGCTTTTAAACTCTTGAATGATGTATTGTTGAAGGTGGCCATTGTCTTAACGATCTATGTATCATATGTATCATAGTAATGCATGGCGTAATTTTGTTTTAGCCTGGTAAAGTGATACTTCACTCAAAAATGAAAATCAGCCAATAAATGACTCGCCCTCAAGGCATTCTTTGTGTTTAAGACTTTGTTCTTTCAGCTGAACAGAATCAGTCGATAGTTTTCTTTCACAAACGTATCTTTTCCCTTCAGAAGACGTTAATTAACACACTGGAGTTGTATTGATTACTTTTATGATGGTTGGATGTGCTTTTCGAAGCACTATTCACTGCCACTGTAAAGCTGAGTCAGGAGGAGTCAGGATGTTTAGCTGAAAGAATGAGGGTCATATACACCTTGAGGGCGAGTCATTTTTGGGTTTTGGTTGCGATGCAGGCTGTGAATACATAAAAGGTGACTCTCACAACAAATTGTGAATTATGTTCAGGATGAGCTGTTTATGTTGAGAAGACAGCTGGATGGCAGAGATGGTGAGCTGAGAAGGCTGCAGGACGACACGGGGTCCAGGTCCCCAACGCCTGCAGGCCTAGACAGCACAGAAAGAGGTGGGTCACACACAGTCACGACTATTCACACTTAATCACAGCGTTGCCTGTCCCAGCATGCCCTCAGGAGCACTCGTTGTGTCTCTTCAGTGTGGTGGATGTTGTTATAGTGTGTGGTGGCTCATTTGAAACTGTAAGCTTGGCTAGGTCAAGCTTCATGTTTGTTGTTGTTTGTGTTTTGGTTTGTTTTCATGCTTACCGATTTATTGGTCCTGCACATTGAATAACACGAGACGTTCAATATCATTACTCTGTCTTAAACAGTTTTCCCTACTGAGGAAACATTTAAAAAGAGGCTCAAAGAGAAACGTAAGGGGGCTTCATGTCTACCTTCTACCCTTTACATCCTTTTGGTAATCTGTGCACTGTTTGTGTCCTCTCAGCCCTGCTTTCTGTGCCTGCATGTTTGGGCATTGTACTCATCAAGCTTGCTTATCTACAACACAAAACAAACCACAGAAGAACATCTTTCAGGCTACAGTGAAATAAACAGATTTTAAAGGCAACATATTAGGTCTAGAACAGGGAACTGAGGACATGCACTGAGCAATTAAATACGGCCCTGACAAGTGTTAGATTGTGGTAGCCAACTGGCATGTCACCTTCACACTGTTGACTGTGTTCTTTGCCTGTCCCCTCGTACTGTAACACTTCCTGTACCCCAAAGCTAGTTCTCTCACCTCCTCCCCCTCATCAGCAGCAGTGCATCGTCCCACAAATGTCCCCCTCCTCATGACCTCACAGTCTGGACGTCCACTCTTATCTGTGGCTGCATACATTCATGTTTAAACCCACCAAGCTCCTCCTCACTTCCATTGTGTACATTTCTCTCGTTTGTCACAGAAGGTCGCCGTTGTATTTTGTCTACGGCTTGTGTTCTGCTAAATGTCGCGCCTTTTGCTCTTTAGACTTCATGAAATGGTCTTTGGTTCACCGAGCCTGTGTCTTGCAGATATGGAGGTACAGAAGATGAAGAAAGCGATGGAGTCGTTGATGGCGGCAAACGAGGAGAAGGTCGTTTTAGGTCACATGTCTCTTTTCCAGACGCTTCTGACGTTCATAATGGAACTTGTCATTTGATGTCTTGAGGGCTTTTGGTGTTTTTTCAGGATCGCAAGATTGAAGAGCTGCGGCAGTCGATTATGCGCTACAAAAAAGTGCAGGAGATGGTGATGTCGGCACAGGGAAGAAAGGGTGATTTTGTTGTTGTTGTTTTTTTTCCTCTAAGCCATTTGCATCTTGTGGTGAAATTCGCATGTTGAATACAAAATAAAATCTCACAAAATCAGCCAAGCACACATCCTGGTCCTGTTTCACCATTAAATGAAAACAGTTGTGTGTTAGTTAAAAACATTAAGCCTTCGTTATTTTCATGACAATTAAGCGCTCATGCCCCTACGTTGAGTTTCTCGTTTGTTGGGATGAAATGTGACCTAAACTTGTTTTTGTGAAAAATTCACCCAGTTAGTGAAATCACACAGTGTTGTGTTGATAAGTGACGAGCTGTGTTTGTTCTCTTGGCATTGTGACCAAGCTAATGATCGAATCCTCCCTCTGTACTTCTCATCAGATAAGGTCAAAGACGAAGAGATTGACGAGAGCAACAGCGACAGCTCTCTGAGTATGTCCACCGCCCTCTCCGTTTCCATGGACACAGAGAAGTCTGTGCTGGTTTACGCAGAGGAAGTGTCTGCGAGGGCACAGGACGAGGTGCGACTCTTTTGGGACCTGCAACACTCATGGAATCTTCCCCTTCAGGGATTAACGGTTCAGTCAAGTAGAGTTGTTAGTGTTCATTCGGGCGGTACAACCTGCGTCTCATGTGATGATGTCACAGGCAGTCTGAGACATGCTGAGTCAGTTGTCATAAAGTAACGGAATAACTTCTGACATCACTGTTTGGATGTGTCAAATACAGCAGCTTTAATCAAGCACCCATATCATAAAGTTAATCAAATAAAACCAAATCGATGACGTGTCAGTAAAACCTTTAGCTGGCTACAATCCTAAAGATCCACATTTTATTCTCCGTGAAAACAAAAGCAGACCTTTCCATTTGTCTCAAATGTTTTTGTGTATATCTAAATATTTTTAAATAAACACAAAATACAAGCTGCAATCCATAACTTGTGCCTCTTTATCACATCTCTGTTTGAAACATAAAATTGCGGGTTACTTTACGTACTTTTCATTATGTATGTGGAAGTCAAATAAAGTGAGACTAACATTTTCTAGGAAATTGGACCTGATGGCTTAAATTATAAATCATTATTATAAACTGATTCATCTGGGTTGAAAAACGCTGTTATACAAAATAATGGAAGTGATTTAAATGGATCTTCTCTGTGCAGGAGCCCACATTCGTCAGCACGCTGCAGGTGCCATCACTCACTGTATCCCCTCCAGACAGTGGCACAGTCCCCGAACACACACAGCCATCAAGGTATCGTCTCACGGCACCACTCGACCGCTGTCTGCGGAGCTTTTTTGTGTGCAGGATCTCCTGTGAAACTTGTGACAGACAAACATTTCTCACGTTCAGTGGAAATGATGATGTTTTATGGGGCAGCAGTTGTGAATAGCTTCGTCAGAGCCACAATTATAATACACAGCGTATACATCCGACAGCACCGCTACATGTGCTTCAGAAATGTCCTGCCACACACTCCATCATCTGTGTTAGCACCTCCAAAGTGTTTTTCCTTCTTGTTTCATGTACTGCATCCTCGATCTTTCCACCCCTCCTAGTCATGCCTGTTTCCCAACATCACCATTTGTACATTATTATTCTGCCCAACGTATGACACTTTCATCCTCCTCATGTTTTCTTATCAATCATTCTACTGTATATAGCGCTTTAAACTCCTGTCACCATAATCTGTGTTTGCACATCACTGCATGTCATTCTGCCCTGTCCCACCACTTACCCATCATGCTTTGCAACCACCTCTGCATCCCAATGCTTGTGTGTTTGTCATTGTAGTGATGAGGGCTGTCAGGAGCCAAATCAATCACAGGAGAGCCCATTACATGAGAGTCCCGAGTGAGTATGTGTCCGGCACACGGTTCCAAAAATGGCACGTTTCAAAACGCCATTTTTAGAGTAACCAGAAATGCCGCTGTTGCAAATCAGAGTTTGTGTCCGATTCTTTAACGTCGTGGTTTGATATCTAGAAGTCAGATGTTGTTTAGATGCTGTGATGGTCACACGTCTTCTCATCTTTCAGAACTTCAGAGGTCACAAAGTCAGGAAGCCTGAGCAATCTGGATGGAAGGACGGAAGACAAGGTAAATGTGATGTCCACAGTTCTTACGATGGTTCAATCACGTTTGTAGCTTCAGTTAGTTAATTCAGCTCCAAAACACATCTGGTCAAGTCATGGATAGGTTGAATGTTATGTACAATGAGAATGCGACATAATTTCTGTTGTATATGTATATGTTTTATTCTAGAAACCATTGACGGTGGATCAGAGACCAGCAGAGGTAATTCTGATCATTTCTCAGTAATATTAAATGATTACATCATACCTTCCTAAACATCCATTCAATTATTGGAGGTGAGACAGAAGTTCTGAAAGGTTTCTTCTCGCTTCGTACCAGAGCAAAGCGTTTGAGGAGTTCAACCGAATCACAACTCTACCACCCAAATCTCCGAGTTCTTCTCAGACAGCTGAGGAGGACGGCAGCTTCGGCAGCAGGAAAGCCAGATCTTCCTTTGGACGAGGATTCTTCAAGCTCAAAGGAGGGAAGAGGACTGCTAGTGCCCCTAATTTGGGTGAGACTGCACCCTTAACAATGGTGCTTAACAATGCCATAGAAGAACCATTTTGCATGTATTGTTTCTTAAAAAACCTTTAATATACATAGAACCTTTCTGTTTCACAAAGGTTCTTTGGGGAACCAAAAATGGTTCATCTTTGCTGTGAAGAACCTTATGAGAACCTTTATTTTTAAGAGTGTAACTAACTGGGATGTTGAAGTTTGTGGTCAGCTGTTGGAGTTGTTACTTGTTGTTTCAAACAAGTATTAGTTTAAAAGATTCTAATGTTTGTGACCTTCTAGATCAGAGGATGGATAATTCTTGTTTCAAAGCTTGATTAAAAAAATCTCCTGTTTGGTTTAGCCCCCTTTTCCCCTGAAAGTAAGCAACTTTGTTCCAACATTGAGAGAATAAATCAAAGCTGGTTTGTTGTCATTTCTCTACTGCACAGCAGGCAGTTAAACCAAATACAGTAATGTCTATTGTAAGTGTTTGAAGTCTTTTCTTAAAAACACAGTCTTGGACCGTTGAAACATTCTGCTTGTGAACTGTAAGTGTGTTACTGTACGCTGTAACTACATTACCCAACACTCAGATACTCTGACCACAGCTCAGATCTCAACACATGCTCCTCATATTCAGATCACTGTCAGACTTTGATCAGACTGGATTTCTCTGTTCAGTTACACAGATGCTAATAGTTATGTGAACCTGCATGTCTGCATGTGACTCCATCGCCCACAGTTCCACTCCTAAAATAAACCTCATCCAGTTGTCCTGTAGTCCAGATGAGAAGTCAGCTTTGACTCATAACGATAGTTCCAGTAAAGCTAGAAGGACACTGTCATTGTTAGGGGTTGTGTTTATTTTGAACTTCCTGTTCCTGCTGTGGTCTCCAACTGAATCACTGCCATGTTTTTTTTTCCTCATAAACTTCAGTATATCTGACGCTCGGTTAACCCTACAGACTGTTCTGGGACTGCATGGTATTATGGGTAATGTAGTTTTCTGCGGTGACTTTCTTTTCCTATGTTTGTTTGCGCAGCTGAGACGGAGCGGGATGGCACAGAACATCTGGATCTGGCAGGCATGCCGCAGAGGTCAGCTGACAGCGACAGCACGCACACCCTCCCCATTTCCCCTGAGGGGAAGAAGAAGTCTAAAGGAATCAAAGCACTGTTTGGAAAGTGAGTTTGGAGCAACAGAGCTGCACTGATGTGCACTGTTGTGCATGTTTCATATCTTGCATATTTCGCATGTTAGATTTCATGATAGATTTCATTAACATTTTATCGTATTAATACTAAATTATTTTATTTATAAAAAAATTCATTTTTAAATGTAACGGAGAGCAAAATGACATTTTTGTATTTACTTGAACACTCCTATTTTTATTCATTTAAAAAACAGTAACCTATGGTACGTTTAAGAACGTTAAGAAAACAGTTGAAGAAAAATTTTGAAAACATTGTATTAATATTGTAATGACAATGCATTATTTTTTTTAATGTTACGTGTCTTATCTTTAAATACTCAAGGCTCAAAAGAAGTCAGTCAACCACATTCAACCTGGACGATAACCTATCAGAGAGTGAGTTTAAAAGGGGCGGAGTCAGAGCCACAGCTGGGCCCAGGTTGGGCTGGTCACGTGACCTGCAGAACACCAACAGGTCAGTAATCACAGGGACAGGATGTGGCTGTAGCCAGCGGCTCTGCTTAAAATGGAAAGCGCTGCTGTTGGTAAACACACTGGTGACAGGCCCACATGTGCCCAGTTTGTACTCGCTTTGTTGTCTGGATCCGTCTGCACTGAAAATGAAGTCATTTTAGTAGCAGAGAGCTGTGTAATATGGAATAAATCTCTGATTATAAATGCTAAACAGTTGTTGTAAAGAGGAAAAGACAGAGAATATTTCTCTTTCAACACTTGAGATGAATGTAGACGTGTGTTCATGTTTTCCAGCGAGCTGGACGCTCCGTTTGCCCGCTGGTCTCGAGAGCAGGTTTGTGATTGGATGCAGGAGCAGGGCTTGGGCTTGTACGTGGCTCTGGCCAGGCACTGGATCTCCTCCGGCCAGACACTGCTACAGGCGTCCCAGCAGGATCTGGAGAAAGTGAGTTGTTACAGTAGAATCAGGACCCTACTGTACGTACAGTAGAACCAGTGCACTGAGGAGAATAGCAATGCGGTTAGCTTTACTGTATTACACTGAAGACAATAGTATTAGTTTTATTACACAACCTTCTTACCCCGATTCTCAACAGTAATTTTATAGTAATGATTCATAATTTGAGTGGTTGGGTCTGTTTTTACGGGGAAGTCTATTTGTGCACAGAAAGGCGATGATTCGGCTACTGTAGATGATCCAGCGTTTGTAATTTGTCCTTACAGCAGTTTTTTAGAATGTATATTTTTCATCTACGTTAAGAAAATAATTCGGCAAGTACTCTGCTGTTTTATTTCAAATGAAGGTGGCAGTAGAGAGGCCACAGTTGCAGATTGCAGCTTTAAATGTCAGTATTATTATTTCATGAAATCTATATTAAAACTAATGAGGAGGATGATCTGCCCTCCGTGTGCAGGAACTGGGGATCAAACACCCTCTTCACAAGAAGAAGCTCCAGCTGGCACTGCAGGCATTGGGCTCAGAGGAGGATGACAGCAAGGGCAAACTGGACTACCACTGGGTGACAAGTGAGCACTGAATGTTTGACTGCAGGGTCGTGGATTTGATCTGCTGTTTGTGTCTGAAGTTGTGGTTTGATCTTTGATCGCATCCAGGACGGGCACAACACAGTAAATCAATCTCTTTATTCGGGACTTATCTGTTATTCTCTCTCTTTGTCTCTGTGTGTCTCTGTCTCTGTCTCTGTGTCTCTCTCACTCTGTGTCTCTCTCTCTGTGTCTCTCTCTCTCTGTGTCTCTCTCTCTCTGTGTCTCTCTCTCTCTGTGTCTCTCTCTCTGTGTCTCTCTCTCTCTGTGTCTCTCTCTCTCTGTGTCTCTCTCTCTGTGTCTCTCTCTCTCTGTGTCTCTCTCTCTCTGTGTCTCTCTCTCT